>SEMN01000997.1:0-129582 GCA_005408345.1 Macquaria australasica | reverse complement strand
ACAGCATGTATTATACCAAATATTCTTTATTTCTCAGGGTATAAAACTTCTGTACAAACACATGTTTCTGTGACTGACGTCGTCAGTGAAACAGAGAATTCAGCGTGAGCAGATTGCAGCGGCGTGCTCTCTGTCACAATGTTTTAACATGCAGGAAAAATGAAAACACAGTGATGTTTCGCTCAGGCTGAGTGGGATGGTTTTCCTAAGAGAAGATCTCAGCTGGTGTCTCATGAGAGTGAGCTCAGGTGTGCTTTAGGGGGTATCAACCCCAATAAAACAATTAAATCTCAAGAATGAAACATTCTGTCCGTTTCCCCAGGCTGTCTGCTTTTGTTTAAACTCGCTGAACTTCATGAGATATTCTTGTGCAATCAGCAATAAGAAATGTGGGGGTATTTAGTGTCGAGTAAAGTCTGCTAAAAACTGATTTGCTTACAGTAATCCGAAGCCCTTCACATACAGAAAAACAGTTTCATTTTGTATCCTGACTCACACTGGTTTCAATCATTGTTGTATATCTTTACTTTCCATCCAATAACACTTAACACTTGCTTACTGAAGTCATCAGTACAGACAATTAACAGTGCAACTGGCTTTTATTCACATTTGTCAATGTGAAAACACAATTAAAACCAAATTAATCACAATAACTGAAGTCAGCCATTACAGCGACTGTGTATCTTTCAAATCTCACAGTGTGTCATGCTCATTTGGTCCAAAAGCAAAAATCAAAGTCCACATCCAGACTTTGCACCTGTCCAGAACATCAACATTTCTGTCCAACCTTCAATAAAACACATCATGTCTCATCTCTGACTGTCTTTATGCGCAATACTTCACTTTCAGAGATCCATCTGTTCGACATTACAAGGCCGTTCATCTGTCATACAGGACATGTACTGCTGTGGATCAACCAGCCTACTCCAGCTCCTGAGAAGCAGTTAAAACATTCAAGCGAGACTACTGAAAGAAGAAATAACGCAATCTTAGTCTCACACGTGAAAAGTTGGATTCATGAGCAAACAAATGCACAATTCTTCAGTTCAATACGCTCAGAAGTTTTACTGCTACAATCTTACTTGGTCTGATGTGACCGGTAGCTTTTGCAAGTCTGCTAACTTGCTATATAACTAACATCACTGATTCAGCTGACTTCATGATTACTTTGTCTACTTGTGTTACTGTTAAACTGTGTTTTAGCACACAACATTGTGGCGAGAGTGGACGCTGATCAGGAAAAGTTACATGGACTTACTTTAAAGGATTATAGCATAAGATTAATTTAAAAAACAGACAGAGTCATCCTCAAATCCTGGTCAAAAACATATAAGATATTGTCATGAGTTATATAATTTATGCTGTTTTAATGTATTTAAACAGAAATAGTTTAACACAGGTTTATATTCCTCTCAGTATAAATGCAACATAAATATCACACTGCATGCAAACAAAACCCCTGTGATGAGATACTTAAATGTAAGTGACCTGACAGAGGAAATTCCAGCTATCATAAGGGTCTGCGTGACCTTTACCCTACTTAAATCCACCATCAGCCAAGACTGCACACAAACAGCAAGACAAGCAACTTATTATGCCTTTTCCCTCGCAAGAAACAATGCATTTGCTGAGTTAAACATCGACACAGTGAACCCATTCAGTCACAGCCGTAACATCTTCAGCAGAAAACTACCAAACAGCTCCAGTAACTTTCAAATCAGGAGGCACAGTTTTCCACTCAGGCCTAAACCCAACATGACCAAACATTTCGAGTTGAGATACATCTTAGATGAAGTTAGATGAAGTACATGTATTCGTATACAACTTGTAGCCAGATTGTTGAATAATCCGCAGGTCAGTTTGGGTTAAATAAGGACATTTTTGTTGAAAAGTCTGGTAGGAAACAAATTTCGGTGCCGATATCAGGCTGTAGTTGTGTTCAGTGTCTTGAGACACTTAGCAGAGCGTAATAGAAAGTTTAAAAGAGAGTAGTGAAACAATTGGGTGAAAATATTCCACAGAAGTCTATAGACACGTACAAATCCTCTACTACGATTGTACAAGTTCTGGCAGTCTTGTCTCAGTTCACAGTAACTAGACAGAAAACACGAATGCCAAACTGTGAACATTTTAACTTTAATTTTAGTTTGCTATAACAAACATATGTGTTAACTAACACATTTTCTTCACAGTACAGTTAAATTTAAAATGAATTATTGTTCATTGAATTTCAAGGCACACCACAGCTCTCTCCTTTTCACACCAGTAGAGAACTGAAAAATAGATCAGAAAAACTGCTTCACTTTTGCAAAATGAACCGGGTTTTCACTCTACACTTAATCCTGGGCTAAGACGCCTTTTAGCCCGGAGTTTACAGCTTCCTCAGCTCCGAGCTAACAACAATTTCACACTCAGAACATTAGCTGTCCCCCACCCTTAGTCCAGGATTTACTAAAACCCCCTCCAGAGCTGGATTATTGTTGACTTTTTCAGGATATTATCAGAAACACAGGTTTAAGATAACTGATGTGAATTAGTTAGAAGAAAAGCAGCACAATATATTATTTGTCAAATGAAATGTTGTTGTGAGATGGATAAAGAGTGAACACTGTGACGATGTTAACCCTGAACCGTGACATTTTAACATTGACTTATAACCTTTGGGTTACTAGTCGGACAAAGGTTTAACTTGGCCCTGATGGGGTTTAGGTCACACTTCAGGGTGGCCTGGGGCTAAGAAATGCAAGAGTGAAAATCCTTTTTTTGTGTTTATGTCTGATCAATATGAATGATTATATTGCATATCCACTAAATAATGTCAGATCTGCTTTAAATCCATTACAGACTGCATACTGGTTGCACCCTTTTTCTTTTCTGCTGCAGTGACTCTAATACAAAGAGCCATTCAGATGTGGGCACCGTAGAGAAAGAGCTGTAAATTATTGGGGTTTGTTCTTGTTTTAGTGACTACAATGTACAAAGGAAGGTGTGGCAGTTGAGAGTTTGACAGCCACACATGTTGTGTTTTAGTTTGCCTTTTTATTTCTGCTTTACAACATACAAAACGTAATCTATTGGAGAGAGAGCAGGCTGCAAAACTAACAGAGCGCACAGTAGATGTATGATGGACAATGGATGTCTCTGTAATATTAAAGCATTAACGGATGCAGAATGGTAGAAATGATCATCGGTTAGCGCTGTAATAAAGCAGAAGATCATATTTTGGGTAAAGGGAACAAATGCAGAGCAACAATCATGATGACTCAAACTATAGTTCAAAACGACTAAGAAAAGATTTCACTGAATATGTACATAATTTAAACTTCACAGTCTTAGATACACAATTGCATTGAAAAGCTAAGAAATAACCCCATCTTTGTTTCTTTCAGTTTGCTCTGAGTTATGTTTGTGCTGCAAACCAACACAAACAAACAGTCCATTTTGTAAATTTGAACACATGCAAAGAGCACTTGGTTGATCTAATTCTGTTAAGTGCTCACACTTAAGGCTGTTTAAGTCTCTGGAAAGATAAATCAAACACACATCAAGCAGTACAAATATCCGAAACCAATAGTATTTGCCTGCCTTACAACTTGTACCTGCAGATGCAAGTTACTGGTTGACAGGATGAACGTTTCCTGGTGTTTTCAGTTTTACACTGAACTCTGTCTCCTCCTTGACAGAAGTCACTTGGCGACTATATTGAGCAAAGTTGTGGCTTGTGGAACAAAGTGATCATGATGAAGACGAGAAAAACGCTAAAATTACAAAATGTCCTCCTGTCCGATTACGGTCAAGTGCTACCCACTCTGCAGTCCACTACCACAGTACAAAGATTTTTGTTTAACCAAACGACATTAATACCACGCAGACTGTAGAGTCCTTCAGCACTAATGTGGGATAGATGAGGATGATGAACAACCACAGCTACCAATGGAAACCTGACTCCTACGTATAGTGCTGTGTCTTCTTCAGTAAAGATACAACTTACTTTTACAGAACAAAGCTTTGTGTGTTAATCACACAGATATTCAGACATGTGGTAGGTATCATTTTCCAATTATTTTTTAGAAATCTCGCTGAGGTGAAAAAATAAGAAGGTGTTATTTTTCAATGGCTTTTTACCCTTGTGGGGAGTGAAAGACATGAAGAAAACCACACTAAAAACCAAGCCAGACCTAATTACATAAATAGCTCAGATCGAGACTACAATAGAAGTTAACCATGATCCAGGTTCCAGATTAGGTTCATAGTCTGTGCCTGTGTGCCACAGTAAACATGTGACCACGATAAAATTATTAGCTGCATAATAAAGTAAGTTCTTTTATTAGAACAACAATGATCCCAGTTATGAAATGAAGCTCTAAAATCAACCATGTGCTGGATTTGTTGACTTTTGTTCTGATTTAAATCATGTCCAGTGATCATATCTGGGTCAGAAAATCCAAAACAGCTTCTTCTTCACTGTAATCATGAAGTGTTGGAAACCAGACTAACATTAGAAACAAGTTAGAAAAAGGACTGAGTTTAGATGCAGTTTCATTGAAGTCACTTACAGTAAAAAGTACAGTCTGCAGAGAGTCACGCTCCCTTCCAGTCTACATAACAAGGCTACATAAACCCACAGGTTTTTTACCAGAACCCCAGACTAAACACTATTCCAAGTAATGTGTTAGTCCCAGAAAAGTTCTGGTTCATACCAGTTTAATTCAAAAGAGAGGCAGGAGTACCTTCTCCTGCAGAGGGCTCATACTGGAGGCAGGCTAAGATTAAAACCAGGTTAGAGAAAGGTCATGGCAGAACTGCTGTATTTTCAGAGCAGGTTCTGCTAGAACCAGACTAGGCTCAGTAGTAAATCTCATCCACGATAAGACTAAAACCCCTCTCCTAACAAAAACAAAAAGCAAAACATTTTAGATCCGTGACAGTCTTACTTTGGTTCCCAGCCACAGTCCAGTCGAGGCCCTGCTCAACATCAGGCTCCATTAGAGAGAAACCCAAACTGAAAGCGAGTCCAGTCAGAACCCAAACCTGGCTGAATCCAGACCAGGATAAAGTCAACAGAGGATCAGGACCCGAACTCATGCCAGGTCTGCTCTAGGCCACACAGCAGTACCTTTTCCACCAGGACTTGGACAGACTCTTCATCTTGTCCGGTGTCTGCCTTTGCTTTTTTCGGCGTTTCTGTTTCCCTCTCGGGTGCTTATGGGAGCTGTAGTTCTGCAGGCTGGCCAGTATGGCCGTGTCAAACACTTCTTTTAAATTCTTTTGGGTCAGGGAAGAGCACTCCATGTAGGCCACAGCTCCAATCTCCATCGCACAGTCCCGGGCATCTGCTGGGTCCACAGGTCGCTCCCGGTACTTAGCCAGGTCAATGAGAACCTAAAGAGAGGACGCAACATGTATGTTGAGACATTTAGGTAGATCTTGTATTTGTAAATTCTGATTTATTAGTCAAGGAGACAGAAAACACTTGCAGCAGTTTCTTCCAACAATAACAATTTTATCATTTTTGAGCATTTGGTAAGCATCCTTCAAAGGTGTAAGATTTGTATCTTCAAATTTGTTGCTAACTTCTTTTTAGCAACAGTTGAAATTTCCTTCTATATAAAGCAAAGACAATCCTCAGAGTCAAATACACAATTAAACATGGTTAAAGATTATAAAACTGACAAAACATTGATATTTTTGGCAAAACAATATATTAATAACAATATACTGTATATAATAACACAATAGTGTTAGTGCTATATTAATAAGGTTGAACTGTCACACTTTGACTAGAACAGAGCCATTGTTAATGTTAGAAACACCTGTGCTTTTTCTATTTTTTAAGTCAAAATTAGGTAAAATTACCATTTAGACCATGAGGACTTGTAGCCTCTATTTAATGCTAGTGGTTTTGTTTCATGTTTGTCAAAAGTAAGGCATTATTTTGTCTGGCATAAGGCAAGCATTTCCAATATAAGAGGATGTTGATGCTTGTTCCTCCTACCCCTGAAGTGCTGCTGCATGTATGAAGTTTTTATCTGTTTTCCATAATGCTGGGACCATGTTTTTCATTGCACCTTTACTTCTCACCAACATCAACCACTGGGAGAAACTCTGCAAGCTTTTGCGTGTTTGTGCAGCATCTTTCATTGACTGTACATTAATATGTGCCATATAGCAATCCCTTTGATTTCGTTCTCTCTCCAGTGAGGCTGCCAGTCAATTTGTTTACATGATGATATGAAAGTCAAACATTAGAATGAGACACACTGGGATTCATGCATGTTTGAGACCAAATTTCCTCCACCTTGACATCTTCTCGGAGGTCACACTGCGTCCCAACGAGGACGAGCGGAGCGAAGGCGGCGTGTCTCCGGATCTCTGGGACCCACTTCTCAGGAACGTTCTGGAAGGAGGCGGGACTGACGACACTGAAGCACAGCAGGAACACATCTGCACTGGTGTAACACAGAGGCCGCAGCTTGTCAAACTCATCCTGGAGAGGTCGGGAGACATCAAGACAGAAAGAAGAGAGCGTTCACGATGAAGCAAATGCAGTCATTTAGCAACCAGCACAATAATGCTTTAAGAGTATCTGGACAGAAAACAGATATTACATCCTGCCAATCCAGTCTAACACAACTACTGGTGCTACTGAGTGATCTGTTCTTAATGACAGATGATTAACTATGAGGATATGTATAGTTTCTCCTCCCTGACTTTCTGTTTCTCCCCTTGACCTCCCACTCTCTCCTGTGATCCTCCTGTTTCATTCTGTCCTCATATCATATTCCTCCACAGGAACTGTGTGGGTGCAGCACACACCTGACAGTAGCAGTGAATTATCTTTTGAGTGTTTATATAATGTGTGCTGATTCTTTTAAATGATTTTTGTATTTTATTTGTTTTAACAGATAACTTATTACTTGTTTCAAGGTAAACATTAGATGTATGTCTAACCAGCTGAAGCTCATTCTGGACAGACAGTGGACAGACAAACAGCTGCTGCTGCAAACAGAGACATTAAATACATCACTTCCTGTATGTCAGGGAATTGTTCCTAGGAAAGACCTACCAGACAGTTTCCTGGACAGAGAACTAAATTTAACTGACATATCCATTGCAAAACATGTTCGAGTCTGGCACTTGTCTTAATCTGTGTACCAATTACCCAAGAAACCTGCACCTGGAGTTTAAAACTAGTCAAACTAGTAACTAGTACTAAATATGTAACATGGTGACCAGCAGATAGATGTGGATGCAGCAAAACTTAATGTATTTATATGAAAACTGTAAATGCATTTGTAGCAACGTATGTGACTAGACTTTGTTTTTGAAAAGACTATTTTAGTTTCCAATTAAAAAAAGCTTTTGTAGGGCGATCCGATACCATGCAACCCCCTCTTTAACTCCCCACATTTCCTGTGTAGCTCTACGCTGTCAATTATAAAATAAAAGCAAGAATGCAAAAAAAAAGAAAAGATTTTGTCTTTCAGTTCACTTCTTAGACCATAAAGAAAGAAAGGAGATTGTTCTCTCTTCATCACTTCCCCTCCTCAGAGGCATTGTTACAAACACAAATAAAACAACAACAGGAAATGCCGCTGCCCTCTCTCACCTCCCTCTGTGTGTGTGTGTGTGTGTGTGTGTGTGTGTGTGTGTGTGTGTGTGTGTGTGTGTTGAGATCACTGACCTGTCCGGCTGTGTCACAGAGTTGTAGTTTGACTGGCTGCCCATCCACTGATACCACAGCTACACACACACATACACACACACATATACACACACACACATACACACACACACACACACACACACACACCATGAGGCATAGTGTAGCTATTTACTGAAAAACACATATGGCCAAATCTTTTAACAGCAACCAACACTTTGATGACACCAGCTGCTAACCAATTTAACAACTTTAAAGTTAATACAGTGAAGAAAGGATTAGTCCGTGTATTGATTGGCCGACCCACAGAATAATAATCTATTCTATTTGATAACTGAGGATTTGTTTAAGTCATTCAAAAAAGTTAAATATCAAACCATTTCTGGTCTGGACTTCAAAGTGGTTAGGTGCTGGTTACATGAAATAAACTATCAAGCGCACATGAACTGAAATGTACAAATAACATTACATTTGACATTTTGTAGAGTGAAAGATGGACCAATTGATCAAAAACGTATTGACAGCTGGTCCATAAATAAATGAAATGTTTTTATCAGCCGTAAAATATCCTAATTCAATACCACGTGACCAGGTCAGGATTATAATAGTGGTTCTCTCCAGCTATCTGGTCAAACTTCACACACAGCTGTATTGAATTAATTACTGATTCTCCATCTTTACCTGAGAAGTTGTCAAACGCAGTCGGCACGTACTCGGTGGGATACCCGTTGGTGGTGTAGCTGACCACCAGGCTGGTTTTCCCCACAGCTCCGTCTCCCACCAGCACGCACTTCACCCGCCTCTCCGCTGCCCCTGCCCCGGACCGCCGCGTCCTGCCGGAGCCCCTCTCCCGGCTCCGGACCCTCCTCGGTGGGACAGGCGGAGCAGGGGACACCGGTGCCGGCTTGTAGTCCCCATCGCTCCGCGAAGGCATCTGGCACGGAGAGGAGGGTGACATATGGCTCGGGGAGACCCGGGCAGGAGGTTCAGTCCCGGTTTGGGCCAGTTTTCACACCGTCCATTCTTCCGTTATCTGCCGGGCTACGGAGCCGCTTGTCCACTGTCTTCTCTGTTGTCGCTGCTGCCCGCTTCCTTTTAGTTTCCATGGTTAAATTACAAAAAGTTTGGACTTCTGCTCACCCGCACACGGCCCAGAACTGACGCGGTGTCCATTTTACGAGTCATGGTTCATTTAAATATGAATTAAAGTCCGATTAAAAGAGCGGGGATTGAATTAGCGTCGGTCGGTTGTTACAGTCCGTGTCCGTCCAGTAGTCTAATGGACAGACAGACAGACAGACCCGTCCCAAACTCCCCTCCAGATGACATCACGGCGTGTGTGTGTGTGTGTGTGTGTGTGAGGGAGAGAGAGTGAGTCATTAAACCTCTAATAATAATAATAATAATAATAATCTAATAATAACTGATCTGTCAACATTTAAATCAAACACTTTAAACAAAGAAGCCAAATGAAGCTATATGTTCACATAGGAACCCAGTGTTGAATATTCAGCAACTGATAAACGTATTAGGTCTACTATCCCAATTTTTTAAAGTAAATTTCCTCTAACTTTTGTCAAGTTTATTTTGCACAAGGCTTTAGCTGTTTTGTTTGTCATCTGGACACATTTCATTTTCTTTTTGTTTTATGTTACGAGTACAGTCTGTTATCTTTATCTGCCCTGGTAGCAGACTCAGATTCTTTATTTAAGTGAAAGTAGTAGCCTAATAATACAAAGCATTATATTCTATCATTTTCATTGATATATAAGCAAGATAATATTGTAGCTGGCCGAGGTGAAACTCATTTAGCTACTTTGTATCAATGTTGGGTAGATTATCTATAACAGTGCATCATGTTCCATAAACTAATCAAACGTTTTGAATGACAAGTCTTAATCTGCAATGTAACAACTAAATGAAGCTGTCCGATAGATGTGGTGGAGCAGAGGGTACTATATATCCTTCTGAAGTGCAGTATAAAGACTACTGACAGGACATTTGCGCCATCCAGTGGACACCTGGCACTCAGTAATGAAACCTTATTAAAACCTTTAAAAATCATAATAATATTTTATGGGTCTCAGAGTTTCAGACAAGCTATTCAATATAATGTTTCCCCGCACTTCACATAAAGCTAGATGAGTCTTTATACCATAATGTTTCTTACAGTGAGAGCTTCTTGGTACGCGGAAAGAAATACCAACTCGTCAGTGTGTTTCCGCACGGACGCTTTTCTAAACGGCGCCCACGTCTCATGTGTTGCGTTGTGTTTTCGCTTCTTCTGGACAGCTGCTAACACAAGCCGCTCTACACATGTCCGTCGACACAAGCATGTGCCCGGCGGAGGTAGTTCTGGGTTTCCTGGAGGAGGCGGAGCCGTGGCGGCTTCTGTCCCCGCAGTTCCCCAGCAAAACCGGGGGGAAACCGGCGTGGCTCAGCCAGAGAGGCCTGCCCTCACCGCCCGGGTTGGAGTGTGAGATATGCCACCTGCCCATGGCTTTCCTGCTGCAGGTTAGTGTCCCGGATCTTCCACCACAGACAATAATTCACTGTGTTTCTGGGGAACTAGGCTAACTACAGACAGTGATCATGTCACCCAGAGAGAAACCCTGGAGGTGCTTCATAGGTGAGTAATGGAAAAACTGCTACACAGCTGCAGCCTTGGTGGAATAAATACGTGGATATTTTCTGAGTAAAAGTACCAAAACAAGCAGGTACTGGAATAGATCATTAATCAGTTTTATGTTTCTTATATTAATGTTTCTTTGGGACTCTCAGACAAATTTGAAAATTCATGTAAGAGCAGAGACATTATACTATGCTTCAGGGCACATTTAGGGCAGTGATCCTTCTTAAAATAACTGACAAATCTACTTACTTTTATGTCAGCCAGGTAGTTAACTTCCATATGCCCATCTCAGCCTTATTCATTATAAAATTAGATAAAATACTTTGGTGTGACAGTCTGGCTTTAGATCTGACTAAACTCGGCTTCAGACTCATCTGAGCTGCTCTGGATCATAACTCTTCTGTGTAAGTTACCTTCTCCGTCTTCCTTGCAGGTGTACGCACCAATTTCTGGCCAGGACAGAAGTTTCCACAGAACGCTCTTCCTGTTCTGCTGCAAAACTCATGAGTGCTACACATGCAACGACAGCCGCTGTATGAAAGGTACCTGTAACCATTATTGTTGTTTTTAATGTTTGTCATTTGTAAACACTTTTTTTCTGACAGATTGTTTTCTCTTCCTTTCCTTTCAGTTTTCAGAAGTCAGCTACCTAGGAGGAATGAGTTCTACCCCTATGACCCCCCACCAGGTGTGTGTACTTTACCAGGATGTCAGACAATGTATTGTTCTTCACCATGACATACTATCAGCTGTTCAAGGTGCTTTCAAAATGTAATGTTTGCTATGTCTGAACAAAAGCAACTTGGCCTGATTGAGTGCTTGTTTAAATCTTCTGCACTCAGTTCACAGTGACAGGCAGTCATCTGTAGTGTAGTGTTGTCTATCTGAATTTAATATCTCTCTGCTTTAGCTGATGATCAGCTGCTAATTTTCCTTTTGTTTCTTCAGTTATTTCTCCCTGTGCTCTAAAGCACTTTGGACCAACTGTGTTGTGTGTAAAGTGCTACATAAATACAGTAGAGTTGAGTTGAGAGATGTCATTTATGAGGACTGTATAAGCATTAATACAAAATGGTAGGAAAGATGAAATTTACTAACTGTGACTAACTTATTTTTATAATTCATATATTTGTATTTGTCTGTTCTTTTTAAGTATTTCAACAGCAGCTTGGCTGGTATGATGTATTCATCTATTTTTGAACCACTGGAGGCCAATTCATATTGCACTTATTGAGAAGAGTGTAGTCGGTGCAGTACCTACAAAACACTGAGGAAACCTGTTTTCTGTTGACATGTTATTGGTATTTTACAACGCATTACTTTGACTCAGTCCATGAAAAGTCAGTTACAGATAAAAGGATTCTGGGAGGACACGTGCACTCATTTATTTTTTCCTTTTTTCCTCAGAAGATGAACCCCCCAGCGATCCTGAACCTAACCAGAGTGTGTTGTCCGTCTCTGGAGTTAAACTGTGTTGGGTGTGCGGTTGCCTTGGCAACAAAGCCTGCTCCCGCTGTCACAGTGTAAACTACTGTGGAAAACACCACCAGACCCTCCACTGGAAACACACACACAAGAGGGAGTGTTGCAGCCAAGGTTTGTGTTATTCATTGGACTGAAAATGGACACGTGTGCATTTCCCCTCCACACACTGAGCGGTCATCCACCTATTGCAGCCTGAGTTTAGAGCAGCAGGGTTTCTGTCAGTTCCCGCCACAAGGAAGACGTAACGTCTCTGCTGTGTCTTTTGTTTGTCTGTCTGTATAGAATCGTCCATTGTCACAACCTCTCCCTTCCTCTTCCCTGAGTCCGAGCTGGTCACTGAGCCCGAGGAGGAGGAGGAGGAGGACACAAAGGAGGCTGAAGAAGAGGAAGGGGGTGTGGATTGTCCCTCCTTAGCAGACAGTAAGATTTCACTTATGTCTGACAACTGGTCACATGTATTAAATGGAAAAATCATAAAATGTGCAATTTTTAGCAAAAATCTAGCCATTCTGACTATTTTTCTTCCATTAAAATTCTTTAATTAGCACGTCTTTCTAAAGCCATTATCCTGACTTTGTATTCTGTATTCAGCCCTGGCAGAGACAGACCTGGAGGAGATGGCTATGCATGAGACCGAAGACAACAAGGTGTTCCAGCGGTTTAAAAAGAAGATTGCACCAGAACCGCACCAGGTAACAAAATAAATCTGTTATGGTAAAAGGACTTGAATGAACAGTCAAGGTCTGTGTCCATCTCACGGTGTTTTGTTACGTTCAGGTGGTGCGTTACAGTCGAGGGGGCTCTCCGTTGTGGGTCTCTTCGCAGCACATCCCTTCAGATCAGGATATCCCACCATGCACCTGTGGCGCCAAGAGGACTTTTGAGTTTCAGGTAGTCACCGCCTGTTCCGTGCTCAGTAATGTGACCTCTTATGTCTTTGTTTCCTTTCTTCTCCTCCCATCTTCTTTTCTCCCAGTTTTCACCCTCTCTCTCACCAGTCCTGAAAGCTAACATGCTATTGTGTGCCAAATATACAGTTGTGTATGCATGTTGGTGATGGGAAACAAGCCAAGTAAAAGTGTATTTAATTATTTGGAGTGACTAAGTGGAAGTGATTTAGATTTAATCAAAATACAGTACAGTTAATATTATTACATGTAATAATCTCGTGTGTGTGTGTGTGTTTAGGTGATGCCCCAGCTGTTAAACAGTCTGTGCGTGGACTCGACAGGAGCCAGTATTGACTGGGGGACACTGGCTGTCTACACATGCTCTGCAAGCTGTAACCATGACGACCAGTACTGCCCCGAGTTCATTTGGAAGCAGGACTTCAGCTCAGATCAACACACACAGATTAAACCTACATAATGTATGTGAAGACTCACACTCAGCAGTGAGGAAACTGGATGTGATCACACTCGTAGTGATGCCGCTTCCCATTTAGTGGACTGGACATGTGCTGCTGCTCTTATATGTAACTGATCAAATAAAAAAAATCAGTGTGAAATTCAGCAGACCGAGAGATCAAACTCCTCCCTCTGAGATCAAGGAGAATGAAGATGTTTTTGGAGGGCAGATATTCACTGTCTGGATTTAAACCAGATTTCTTTTTATGAGGAACAGTTGTACATTTATTATTCTGTGTACTGACAGTGTGTTATCTGAGTTCATTAAATGAATCTATTGAAAGTTCAGATAGTCAAACAGGAATTCTGGATCCTGCCCAGCAGTTCTGGTTTCCTGCCACTTCAATGCATCAGTGCCATTTCTGACTTGTGTGGTCATGTGGCCATTTTCAATGCTACATACTGTTTATACAGGAGGTATATTGGGGCCAATAGCCAAAACAAATACAAAATTTTTTAGAGGCAGACATAATGTACATAAAGCACAGTTAAATAGGTTTGCATAATACAAGATCAAGTCTGATGTTTAGTCTAGACCTTTTCATTTTTTAACTCATGTTTTTAACTATTAAGAATATGTCCATGTAAACCATCAGGTTGTCACAAATTCAGCAAAACCTGAAGTTTAAAGAGAGGCTTTAACAACAGAGTCAGTATGTACACATTTAATGCACGGTGGAGAACATTAACATTTTCAGAAGAAGCAGAAGTGCATTTAGATGCGACAGGGCTTCCTGGTCTCTTGCTTGGCCGCTGATAAAACTCAGAATGACAGAGCAAAGTATTAATACTAAATGCAGCTTAATATTAATCCTTAATCTCTTCTGCCATTGTGCTGTCCATACAGACGTCAGGTGGCAGACACACAGATGGTGAAACCGACAGTCGAGGTTGCCTGTGATGTGGACAACCAAGACAGAGTCACATTCGCCTACGCCCAAAAATAATTCTTCAAAAGAAAAAAAACTTGTAAATATAGTTTTAAATGGTCAAAGATGTATAGGAAAACTTCAAAACAATACATAAACATGGTAACATGATGCATAGTTTATCTGCCATCATGATGTCTTTCAGTGCTAGTGAATATAAGATGCAAGATGTTGCTTTAAGATAAGTAAAAGACGAGGCTGTCCACTTTAAGACCAACAGTGTCTTTTCTTCATGTTTTGGTTCTGGTTGATTTGTAAGTACAAGTGTATCAGCTTTAGCAGCCGGACTTAAATCAATTCAGTTTAACTTCTGTCAATTCAAAATTTAAGAGCATCTGACTTCAGTTAACAGACTGGACTATACTACGTCTCGTGTCAAAAATTTTGAATTCAGAGGGAAATCCACTTCCAGCATTCATGAAATTAGGACAAAGCTGAACAGAGATCCAATTGATTTGAATGTAAAAGATGTTAAGATAAAACTCTCAAAGTTAGGAATAGGAATGTGGGGCTGACCGACCCGAACACATCTTGATACAACTTGGGGACCAAGTGGATGATTAATAAAAATGCAACGTACAAAACTATTTAAAACTGCTTAAAATAAAAACAAAAACAGTCCATGTCAGACTGCTTCTCTTCTAATCAGCGATTTTTACATTTCTTTACAGTCTTATGTACAATCAGGGATGTGATCAGGACAACAGAAAAAGCCAAAAATAACTGGGCAATAACAGAGAAAAGTTTCCAAATAAATGGAGAGGTCTGTGTGTAAAATCACAGGTGATCAGAACACGGCAACAAAAAATACGGCAATATCCTGTTTTTCAAAAGAAACTGAAACACTGGAGGGACAAAAACTAAAATAACGACGACTCACAGCCCATACAGCAGTCCACTGGTAGATGTCAACATATAGATGACACTTCGTGTGAATTTAAAAAAATCTGAGTAAAAAGATATAGGATTGGGGAGTTGGTAAACCAGGGAGCTGCAGGTTCTACGTCGTCTTGCGGAAGCCTTTCAGGATGGGGTAGATGTTTTCAAACGCTTCGTAGATCTCTGCTCTCACCTTGGCACCTTAAAAAATAAACAGATTATTAACTACGATGAGTTACACTGGCACAGTAATAATCACTACACCCATTAACATCATGTTCTGGATCATCTATTTAAACTTCTATTGTAGTTTTAGAGGAATCTGATCAATTTCTAATCAATCTCAGGTTGGTTGTGTGAAGAGCTTAGTAACAGGAAACTTAACGTTTTTATTGTTATTGAACACAAAAAGGTCAAAGACATGATGAGGTCATTTAGAAATAGTTTGTCAAGTTTATTTCTCCAACTATAAAATGTCCCACTAAGTACCAAATGTAAAGAATCCTTATCAAAATTATATATTATTTTTTTAAACTCTAAAATAATTATATCAGTATCCGCCTCAAAAGTCCTGCGTCAGTCCACATCTGTTTGTGTGACAGAAGAGTGGGGATTCCTGACAATGTCTCCCAAGGACTAAATAGGAAATGCAGACAACAGACTGCTTTATGTGACACATCAACTGTTACTGTTGATCAGTATTTTATTTCCTGTGACCTCAGAAAGAATAGCATAATGTCGGTTATAGCCATGAGAGGCTTAATCAAACTAACCAATGTTAACTTCTCCTACGAAGTAGTGATTAGGACACTGGGTAACTTCTGATCACAACTAATAATAGTGAAGTGAAGCCATTAGCAGAGAAGAGCAGGTCTTACCTGTGAGTACAACTTTCCCAGAGACAAAGATGAGCAGGACGATTCTGGGTTTGATCATTCTGTAAATCAGTCCTGGAAAAAGCTCCGGTTCATAGCTGAAACAGACAAATCATTTTATCTTAATCATTACAAGTATTAGTTCAGTCATTAAAATAACTCAGTTTCAAATTGAGAAAACCACATCTATCCCTTCCTTCTGTGGCACAACTCCTGGCCACTAACATGAAATTATAGACACAGCCATCATGTACTGGTGGTTAGAAAAAAGCAGAAATGAGTGGCCATGGCCTTTAGCTGCACAAGACAACACAAGACACAAAACAAACCTGCTGAACTGTTGATGTGTGAGGACTAATCCCTCCAGCCGAATGGGGAACTTCACGTCGCAGCTTCCCACCATGTTCTGAATCTTGAAGTCCAGGAACTTGGCAGGAAAACCGAGCTTCTGCACCACACGAGCGTATTTCCTGGCAGCTAACCTCGACTGCTCCTCACTAGAGAGAAGGTGAGTCGAGGGAAAGAAAGCTAGCATGCGTTTTCTCAGAAGGAACGATGGTTTATTGTCCCTACTAGAGGCAACACTACTGTGAAAATCTGTTTTTTTATTATGAAAGGTCAGCAAATAATCTATATTCTGACCTCTTGGCTCCAGTGCAGACCATCTTCCCGGAGCTGAAGATGAGAGCAGTGGTCCTGGGTTCTCGTATTCTCATGATGACCGCAGCAAAACGCTACAAGAAATGGAGAGAGCGGGAATATTATTACAGCCAGCAGTGTTTCCATATAAATGTAGGCTGTTAAATATATCCAGTATATTTTATGGCAACATTTTGCCCATTCAGTTTTGTTTTTTCTTGTGTATAAGAGGACATTCTGGCACGATGACGGTATAAGAAGAAAGAATTATAAGTCATTCCTTGTAACTTTAAAGGAAATTTCCAGTTTATTTTACCTGGTGCATTTCCCATAAATGTGGCTATTGTACAATAGATTTTTCACTGCAGACATTTTGACATGTCATAGAAGGAAAAGCACAGGTGTAATTAATAACATTAATAACATTATTATGCATATATGAATGCATTCCATTTAGGAGAGTTACTTCCAGGGTCCTGGTCTTGTGCATGCTGGCTCACCATTATGGCTTGGGACACTTAATGGAACGGAGCCACCGATAACAAAATTACTATCATCTGTGCTTTTCCTGCTATGACAAGTCATAATTTCTGCCATGAAAAAGGTCTATAAATACTGGCATCTGGTTATACATTTTACTGGACCCACTATGATCCAAAATTACAAGGGTAGCTCAGAAAAAAAGTTACAATTGAATTGAATAATTAGCGCCAGGTGAAAAGATATCCAAAAATAAAAAGAATGGTAGTCTATTAAAACTGCACGGTGTGGATCCTGTCATTTCATTCCTCCATTTCAGAAACTTGCAGGCATGAACCATTTTATCTTGTTTGCATTTCTTCTCTAGCACAAACACATGCTAAACAGACGAACAAACAGTTGTTTAGCGCAAACCCACATTTCCCCGGATCTCTACAACAGAGGTGGCGAGTGCAAAGTTAACATGACCCATAGAGCCACAATAGCCACATCTATGGGAAATACGCCAGGTCGAAAAAAACCAGAATCTCCCTTTAAGCCCCAACCGAGAGCAGCTAAAAAAAAGAAATGTGTCTCACCTTTGGGTTGTACTCTGCATTCCTGGCTCTCAGGGCAATAGTCTTCAAGTCCAGTTTACAGCCCAGATTTACAGTAGATACTATATTTCTAATAGCAGGGAGAATAACAAAAGCGCAGAGAAAAGACCAGAGTAAGAGACCTAAAGGAAAACTGCTAACTCAGTATCTCAGAATCAAGTTGAATGTAATAAATTATGGTGGTAAAAAACACATTCATGACTAAGCAGAAATGACTGGTCCCTGCATGCATTTCCCTGTAGGAATATCTAGTAGTAAGCTAAACTTCAACAGTTACCACTAAGGGAACATAACACGAAAGGGAAAAGTGTATGTATTAGCTAGACGATTTCAAAGAGTGACAGATACAAGTGGCATAAACTGATTCCTTCCACTGGATATGAAACATACTGTAGCTGTGGTACTATTCCAGAGCTCTCTGAGGCTGGTGTGGCGGGTGTGATAGGGGTCATGGGGGTCAGTGGGGTGTTGTAGAGCGGGGTATTCCCTGGCAGTGCTGTGGTGGTCGAGCCCGTTACCGTCTGGGAATGGTAAAGCTGAGGGGTCTGCCCCGACGTTCCAGGAAGCCCTGGAGGACAAAGGAAGGTTTTATTCTCTATAATATAAACCACTATGGATTATAAATAAAGATTATTTTCTCAGAATAAATGGGGAAGACACCAATTCTGGGGAGATATGATGATCTCACCTCATAAGATTGGGAAAGGATGGAGGGGAATATGACAGTAGTGTGTGTTGTACCTGTGTTTGCTTGCTGCGCCTGTTGTTGCTGTTGCTGCCTCTGCTGTTCCTCCAGTATAGATAAACTGTTGGTGTTCTGGACAGGCTGGGGCGTCAGTCCTGAGCCATATGGCATCATGGGACTGAAGATTGGCATGCCTGGGGTCATGGCCCCCTGCACAAGGACACACAACCAAAAAACATGAAGTTGGGATCGAGCAGAAAAGCCACATTAGGAGCAAATGATAATGCAAGAATTCTTACTTGTCACAAAGTTTTTTACTCTGCCTCACTTCTTTACGTAAAAAAAACAAAAATCTAAATACCACAGGTCTTTTGTAGGTTCAAAATGTTGGCTGCACCACATGAGAAAGTAACAGTGGTGCTCTGGGCCCAGTTCAAATCATTGTAGGCACATGCTCAAGTTGGCTTGCTATTTTCAAGCATTTCATAAAATGAAATGGCGATACCTTTAACAGTTTTCAGTAGGGGTGCAATCATGTGTTGCATCCAAGAGTTAGTCTCATTCCTGTATGTGACCTCATATGACACAAATACTGGGTCTCCAGTGGCAGAGTTACCCCATTTCAAGCCCATTTCACTGGGCTATGTGAGCACACTTCCTCCAGCACTGGCAGTAAATGTTGTCAGCAAATATAAATATAAATAAGCCATGTTGCTGAAGCTGTAGGATGGGAGCTCCCGTGAAGCAGGATCAAGCAGGCACCTTGAAGCCTCAGAGAGATGCAGGTGTGCGACGATGTAAATCCGACTATGTTGAGGGCAAGCTTAGAGCTCGCACTTGTGGGAAGGCAAATTCTTTTTAAAAAGTGTTTTAACCGTAAAATACTTGAAGCCAGTGTTACCTGAGGGGAGGCCAGCCCCTGGAAGGCCGGTATACTGTTATTTTGGTCCATCCCTTTGGCTCCTCACGTTAGTTCACTGCCACCCAAGAGCAGGAAGCACCACAGACTAGATGACCGTACACAGCAGGTGTCGATGAGACAATCACAGCGGACTGGACTCTGCAGAAACACCCGCTTCTCGTGTCTTCTCTCCGGCAGCCGTGTCCCGCCTGAAAAGATGGACAGAACCGAGGTTTACTCAGACAAACAGTGTATCTCGTAATTGATCAAAGGTGAGTGAAGGACCTGCGAACCACACGAAGCCGCGCTCGTGCCGCTGCAGCGGTGGCGCGAGCGCGGCCGTTAATTAACGTTACTGTGGCTCGTTCATTCATCACGGCCCCCGTGCTCCGCGAGTCCTTTAAAGCGTTTAGTGTGTGAAATACGGGTGGCAACTTTATCTGTAACTCAAGCAGTCTTCCAGCGCGATGTCCGGACAGCCTCCGAAATGAAAACACACCAACACACGGGCTAGCTGGAGTTAGCCGCAGAGCTAACATTAGCGACGCCAGCTAACGAGAAGCCGTGACATCAACGCTGCGCCCGCAGAGAAAGCAGCGGCTTCCGTGTGCTAAAAAGAGGCGCAAATGTCGCCGACATTTGCCGGCGCAGCACAGCACGTTGCCCGTGAACTTACACACACGCTGTCGCAGTTCAAATCGGCGCAGGGACGAATTACACTCAGCTCCAGGTCCGTCTCATCTTCGGCGCTCGGGAGCCTCGTCGGCTGCTTCCGGAAGTGACGCCTTTATTTCACTTCCGCGGCGCCACAGTTCACCGCAGACAGAGCAAAGATGGCGTCGCTGAGTGACAAGTCAGTTTGGGACGAGGTGGAGGACGGGATCGGCGAAGAAGTGTTAAAGATGTCCACAGACGAGATAGTTCAGCGCACTCGGCTCCTCGACAGCGAGATAAAGATCATGAAGAGCGAAGTGCTGAGGGTGACCCACGAGCTGCAGGCTATGAAGGACAAAATCAAAGAAAACACGGAGAAGATCAAGGTGAACAAAACCCTCCCGTACCTGGTGTCTAACGTGATCGAGCTGCTGGATGTGGACCCCAACGACCAGGAGGAGGACGGGGCTAATGTGGATCTGGACTCTCAGAGGAAAGGAAAGTGCGCCGTCATTAAGACCTCCACTCGACAGACCTACTTCCTGCCCGTGATCGGGCTGGTGGACGCCGAGAAGCTGAAGCCCGGAGACCTGGTGGGTGTCAACAAAGACTCCTACCTGATCCTGGAGACCTTACCCACCGAGTACGACTCCAGAGTCAAGGCCATGGAGGTGGATGAGCGCCCCACAGAGCAGTACAGCGACATAGGAGGGCTGGACAAGCAGATCCAGGAGCTGGTGGAGGCCATCGTCCTGCCCATGAACCACAAAGAGAAGTTTGAGAACCTGGGCATCCAGCCACCCAAAGGGGTCCTGATGTACGGACCACCTGGCACTGGGAAAACCCTCCTGGCCAGGGCCTGCGCCGCTCAGACCAAGGCCACCTTCCTGAAGCTGGCCGGTCCACAGCTGGTCCAGATGTTCATCGGAGATGGAGCCAAGCTGGTGAGAGACGCCTTCGCCCTGGCCAAAGAGAAAGCCCCATCCATAATCTTCATCGATGAGCTGGACGCCATCGGAACCAAGAGGTTTGACAGCGAGAAGGCAGGAGACCGAGAGGTGCAGAGGACCATGCTGGAGCTGCTCAACCAGCTGGACGGGTTTCAGCCCAACATGCAGGTCAAGGTAAAGATGCTGCCACCAAAAAGCTCTTTAGCCTCTTTCTTTCCTTATATGTGTTTGTATAACCATGTTCATCACACTGGACTCAAATCAGACAGGAACGACATTTAATGTCAGAAATTTCATTCACATTATCATTCTGTGAGAAATCTGACTCAGTAATTGCTCTGTAGTGTTAATTCAGACAACACAATTGTGTAGATATTAAAAAAATGTACAGTTGATTTCAGAAAATTTGCATAATTTTACTGTAATGTATTTAAGACCAGCAAAACACAACTCATAAGCTATGTCAGGGTATATCTATAACCAAAAACCCACAAATATCAAATCTCATAATACATTATCTTTGATACATCAATATAGCACCTGAACAGAATAACAGCACTTATTAACCACAGTGTTTTGCACTGGTGCGCCTCATACTCCTTTGGTAGCCACCGAATTAAGAAGACATGAACCCTTCAATTCTGCAAGAACCTTAGCATGTGGGCTGCTTTTCTTCGTATTCAGATTAGGTTGTTTTACAGGGAATGGCACACTAAGGCAGCAAACTCTCTTTTGCAGATATTTGCTATTAATGAACACAAAAGAGCTAATGAAATTATGAACAGAGAATTTAAATATGAAATATAGGCACACAGGACAGCACAAAATAAATGTTTACACAAACTACACATCAACAAGTGTAATGGATATACTTTAAAACCTAAAACAACCATGTTAAAAAAGACACCAATATTTCTAAACTACACCGTGGCATTACTTTACAGTATGATGACTACAGTATAACTACATACATTTGTCTTGTGTAGGTGATCGCTGCCACCAACAGAGTGGACATCTTGGACCCTGCCCTGCTCCGTTCGGGTCGTCTGGACAGAAAGATTGAGTTCCCCATGCCAAACGAAGAGGCCAGAGCTCGCATCATGCAGATTCACTCCCGCAAGATGAACGTCAGTCCCGACGTCAACTACGAGGAGCTGGCTCGCTGCACCGACGACTTCAACGGAGCCCAGTGCAAAGCCGTGTGTGTGGAGGCCGGTATGATCGCGCTGCGCCGCGGGGCCACAGAGCTGAACCATGAAGATTACATGGAGGGAATCCTGGAGGTCCAAGCCAAGAAGAAGGCTAACCTTCAGTACTACGCCTGAGGACACTGCCTGTGTCTGTGTTTGTGTGTGAGAGGGTCTTTGATTATTAAAACAGTTGTTAAACACTTCTTACTGTTGTTGATTAACTTGGGTTAATAAAATTAAATAAAATGTCAAAACTAAGTGTTGTTGTTTCTTCCCGTGTTTTCACAGTTTCAGGTGGTGCAGAATATCACAGATGTGAAATTATTCAACAGAGAAGTGAATTCTTTATTGGGCTGGAGCCCGGTGTCTGCAGGAAAATGGAGACAAAGCAACAAAACCAACAGGTTATTAAAATAGGTGAGAAGCATTTAGATCGGCTAACACAATAGGCCTTTTTCATGGCAGGCATTTTGATATAGGAGGAAAAGTTCTGGGGTAATTAATAGCATAAAAATTGGCTGCATTCCATTCAAGTGTGCCAGTTAAATAGCCCTGCTATAGACGCTAGCTGTGTCCCAAATCTATACTACACAAACTAATTGTCATAGTATACTGTTTTAGCAGTTATACAAAAATATCAACATACTATACCATTTTGTATCAACAGGAAATGACACGATATGTGTGACGTCAGATGTCAATCAAACTGCAGCTTTGGAAAACTACTGTCAATTAAACTTCACAAAGAGACATCCAAGTATTTTTCCTAAGATTTAATACTTAACTTTTTTTAAATGTGCCGTATTTAGTCTGCATTCTGTCTGCTTTGAGTATAATTTAATTTCTCACTTTTCTAGTGTGAACACACTAAACTACTAAAAACCTGCTTGTCCATATGTAGGATGGATGTGGGGCATGGCTTTTTTGTTTGTTTTCTTACTTGGCTTGGCAGGAAATGCACAGGTGTAACTCATTTTGCTAATGATAGCGTTTCTCCAGCAAGTAAGCCAATCCAGTCAGTCTGCTTGCACAGTACCAGAGCAGTGCAGCTGGGACATCATTAATGTTATGAGCTCCAACTGTGTTTTTTCTGCTATGACAAGTCAAAATGTCTGCAGTGAGAAAGGCCTATCTATAGTCTATAGGAGTAACTTAATGTGATGTTTCTGCAGATGTTCATTTCACCCACACTGTACATCCAGTATGTTTATTAATGAAATAATCTGCTGTAATACAGTATGTGGTTGTAATTAAAGACACCTCTGGGGATATGCATGAATGGATGAATGTAGACCAGTGGTCCTCAATCCTGGTACAGGGGATCTTGTATCCAAGCAGGTGGTTTATTGCTGTTTAATTTCACTTTGCATATCCAGGTGTAAATCAGCTCGATACAAAGTAAAAATCAGTACGGCCCTTTGTCCCTAGAACTAGAACAATGTGTACAATTGCTGTCAATATGCAACAAAAACTATTAAACCAAATAATAACAAACTAGTACTGGGGGGCAAAAAGAAAGCAGAATGCCCAGTAATGGTTCAAAAACCTTCATCATCTGACCAGGTTTAATCAGTTTGGCTAAATAACCACAGAAGAGAGAGGACGTTCTCTGAGCTGTTCACATTTGTAATGTCCAAATGAAAGGTTGGTGGGACAGACTGTGGTGGTTTTCTGCTCAGTTAAAAAAAAAAATCCTGCCCTGCAGCAGTTTGTGTTCACAACCATAGAATAACATGATGGGTAGGAAAAAAATCCTCTGCAACGACTAAGAGATAACAAAACAAATCTTCTATACATTTGCTGCGAATGGCAGAAGCTCAAGTATTGAAATAATGCAAAGGAAAAAGAAGACTCAAAGAGAGTCTTTCAGTCATAACATTGTAAAACAAATCTGTCCACCTGATGCATACAGTATGTTTAAGTATAGCATATGTTGTAGTGTATCAGGTCAATGTGTCTTTTGGCCCCTCAGCTCTCAGCAGTGTCGCTGGGATGCTCCTGTTCTGTAAAGACTGACTCAGGAAACACAGTCCCAACCAAAGATTTGTGTTTTTTAGGAAGGAGTTTAAAAACGTGTCAGCAGCCTCAGGTAACTGGAGGGTTGGTGATTTGATCACAACTCTTTAACATGTCCTAATGTGCAGATAGCAGTTTTAGGTGCAAAGTTGCAGATATGTGACACACATTCATGCTACAACTTTTCCATTCCTTTTACTTCCTGGAAAGCAGTGTACTTTTAATGGTTATCTCATTCTGTTGCAATACTTTTGTCACAACAATTAAACCACCAACTGCAGCACTGTGAGCAGCATATCTACCCGAGATGGCGTGTCCACGTGCGAAGGACATGCAATGAACAAGACGACAAACATTTTTAACTTGTTTACATTTATTAAGAATGTAAAAAGAACAGCCGACTATGTATCCTTCCAAAACATAATGGAAAACAGAGGAGGACTAGGCAGGGTTGAGTGGAGAGTTCCTTTCTTCTCAGGAGTGCTGATCTACAATCAGACTGCGATCACAAAGATGTAAGTAACAATAGCAGAAATTGAAGGGGATAATTGTGGAAAGCATCAATTTCAATGGATGTAAATTGTGAGTAGATATAAAAAAAATGGAAAATCAGCTCCCTAGTTAAAGCCCAACTTAAGAGGCCACTAGAAGCAATTTCTGGATCAATACTCCCGTTTTAAGAAACTTGATGTTAAGGGGCCAAACCAACAGGGTCAATGTGGAAAGAACAGACCAAAGAGGAAAGCAGAGAAAGGGGAACATATGCCTCCTCAGTCCTTCCTCAGCGGTACAGTCTGCTCATCGATGCCCTCCTTAGTGATGATGCAGAGCCGAAGGGCATCTCCGGTGTAGACATCTCTCTCTGCGGCCGAGATGAAGACATCTTTGACCAGCTGAACCGCCTTCTCCCGAGTCAGAGGAACGTGCTGCACACCCTCCATGTTCTTGAAACCAATCTGTGGAAAAGGACGTATTGGAAGGAGAGAGACATGAATGTACCTTGTCCACTGTAAGGAAACTTGGTTAGAGCTCTGCATACCTGATGACATAAACATGGGGTGATTATATTAAAACAACAGGTCAGTATGCAGTGTGTGTCATTTACCTGGTTGTCTAGTAGCGGTTGTAGCATGGCACTTGCTGATCCTCCTGCCTTGTAGGTGTCTCTCTGGTAGGAGCCCACTGGGTCAAAACTATACACTGCTCCCTTGCCTACATTACAAATGTGAAATATTGTAAATAAAAATAGTTATTACAAGAACATAATCAAAGCTTTATACAATTTCCAGCGTAGACAACAAAAACAATGCAAACTTACTGCGATACAATAAAAGCTCAATAAAAGCAACATTCCTTCCCCCCGAAATCATTGCATACAAGAAAGCCTAAATATGAAGCTATTTTTACCTACACAATCCAGTATGCATATCTTAATATTGGCAGCGTTTGGAAGTACCTACCCTCTTCATCCAGTCCTCCAATGATGTTGTAGACGTAATAGGGGAAGAACCGCCTGCCATACAGGATGGTGGACAACATGGCTGCGATGGCTCCGCTGGTCATAGTCTTATTGTTTGAATGTTTGTACATCTGAGAGAGGGGCAGTAACATTAGTAACAATTAAGTAACCTGTGACACCCTCTGTAGATCTTGTAGGGGTGCAGAACAGAATTCAGAAAAACTTAAAGTGGGATAACAAAGATCCTTATTGTTAATGAACTGTGGGGACATTAGATAAGTTAGATAAGTTTCTTGTAAGAGATTTTTTAGAATAATCCAGATGGAAAAAATACAACCGTCATCGTTAAAGACAACAAGACACATTAGAGTATCAGTCTCATGTCAACTCTGTCTTGGATACCACTACAATCAACAGACTCCGCTGGTGTGCCAGCAGAGTCAGAAGAATTAGACAGTTTTATGGATGAGACTAAAGAGAGAGTGGAACCAAAAAACACTGCTGCACCAGCCCACCTTTAGTCTGGCATCAATGATTTTAGTCAGAGTCAGGCAGTCGCCATGGAAACCACTGCAGCCAATGACGGTCGTGTCTGTCCTGTCAGGGGGACGAGAAGCACAAAGATACAAAGATCAGCGACGGTCAGAGTAGCACGTTCCTCAACTGTCCTATAATCACGTGGTAATGAGCGACTTCAGCCACAGACACCAACTGGTGCCTTGCTGCACTTAGTCACTGAGCACCAGACAGGAGCAGGTAAAGGGACCAGTTATAGATTCAGAAGAGTTGACACGGTGTCTTAATATTGCAGATATCCTGCCGGAAGTGACGGAGCACACTTACAGCTTGTAGCATTTTGGCGAGTCCCGGCTGTGGATTGAATAGCCTTCACTCAGCCTGGTGTCTGAGGCTACGATGGCGAAGTCTTCCCCGGCAACAGCTAGTACGGTTCTGAAAAAATGCACAACGCAGGTTAGTCCATTCATCTTGTAAACCTCCTAAACAAAAGGGGAACTTGTAGCTGCGGCTGTCCCAGACACCTGCTAACGGAAGCTAAGCTAACGTTACTGATTCGAAACTGAAACTGTGGTGCTAACTAATCTTTCCCTTTTTACATGTGTGGCATATAATGCTAGTTTGCACATTAAGATAGAGTGAGGGTGCTTTATATCCTGGACAAAGAAACGCGGCCCCGTTCACATACTTTTCATTAGCTTCATCTTTGTTTAGTTTTAGTTGGCGTATCGTTCGCTAAGCTGGTTAGCATGTTAGCATAGTCCAAATGTAGACGTTAGCCAGCAGTTGAAAACTCACCCTCCGTTGAAAGCGTATGGTGAGAAGCGGTGCTCTACTGGGCCAGTATAATGATACTCTTTCATCTTCCCAGCGTCTCCAAAAGCACGAGAAGAAATCATTTTTATCCCAGAAAGCCAGCAGTGTTCAAGAATCAGTCCCGTAAACTCGCTGTATCACCGCAATATGGCAGCCTCTTCTTTTACTGAGACTCCTGCCCGTTCAGCTGTGTTCTGCGCCAGAGCGCCCCCACAGGCTGTTCGACGTGGAGCAGGAGGCGTCACAGAGGAGGAGCGAGACCAGCGTTTTAAAGATGTTATACCTAGGTTTTCTCACATTTCAGAATTGGGTCATTCTTTGATTTGTTTCTGTTAAAACGAGGATATATCAGAAGAAGATACCAAATAATTGCATGGCAAAAAAAAAAAAAATTAAAATACTTGTCAATTTCCTGCAAATTGTTCACTCATATATTCAAGGACCATTAAAGGCACAGCGGCTGAAAGATCTTGTTGCAAAGGTGGCTGGGTATATAAGCTTTGTCTAAATAAATAAAATGTAATAAAAATTACTTTAAAATGTATTTTCACAATGCATAGGCAGTATGCATCTACCTTTTCAGTACACCAGATTACTTTGCCCTCTTCTATCGAAACAGATTCTATTTAACATGGTACACAGTGAGTAAGGGATGAATGAGTCTTTTTTTAAGTAGCTTTTATTGAAAAAAAAAAAAAAAAGACAAACACTTCTTAATTCAGTGGCTGTGACAATATTAGCAACAAATATTCATTAAATAGCCTGCGTATTGAAGGACAACAAAAAAGACAAAATCATTAAAAAAAAACAAAAAAAAAACAAAACTTCTTCTTAGTTGACTAATCTTAGCTGATGAATGATTAATTTTAAAGTAATTACAGTGAGTGGTATATTTTTCAATAATAATTAATAGTGGAGGGTTGACAACAAAATCAATACCTGTAAAGTGAGACATTGTTTCAGTAATCAAGACTCGCACATAAATACCTGAAAACTGCTGCAGCCATGAGGTCTACCACAGCCAGCGTCTATTACATTTCATCACACAGGATCACAAGCACCACGTCATTAAAGACAAGACTTTGTTTAAATAAGATTGCTCTTTACTGGCCTGCCTCATTAAACAAATGTTAATTAAAAAATACCAACTGTAGTTTATCAGATACCAAAAAAAAAAACAACATCCAAAAATTTTGTTTTGAAAGAAACTGAATTACATCAGTGAGCTCTTAACATTTATTGTCCCAGTAGTACAGGATCAATAGCACCATTTGTTCAACTGAAACAATTCCCCAGCAAACAGCTTCTCACTGCAGAAAATGTTATGAGACAGAAACTACTACTAACTATTCATCGGTTTTAATGAAGTAGCAATGCACTGATACCGTTAGTGGTTAGCAGATCGCAGGATTTAATGCAGTACATTTGGATGGATTTGATTTACAGTTAACATTATGCATGTAAGGTGTCTTGAGTTCAGTCAGTCAGTCTCTAACATTACAGACCAGAGATGCTATGCTAAAAAATAATGTCTGATCTGGATTTTTTGAGCACGTACATTTGAGGTATACTTCGACTTTCTGGACTGATTGTGATTCAAGTTATAGGCCTGCCTGACTGATGTCATCAAAGCTTTCACAGAAAAGATTAATAAGTTAGTTTTCTAATGTTAACCTGTGTATTTAAAGACCTGTCAATCAATAAAGAGTAACAGCAGGTTAAGATCTTGTGTTTGATTGTTGGTACTTGGTAGGAGGGCTAATCTTGATTATTTTTGGATCACTGTGATCTGATGTTTTAAAATGTTACTTCTTCTGCAAATGATTGAACAAATGACAGTGCATTTCTGTACAATTTGGTCCAGGTATTGCAGTTAATGATACTGTTGATCATTTTTTAGCTGACTTGGACTTCTTAGGTGTTTTGCCGCCTCCCTTCTTCTTGGGTGTGGTGAAGTCTTTGTCACAAACCTCGCATACCCAAAGGCCTGAGGAGACAGATGGAATTAATTAAAAACTATAAAAGCAACAAACAAAAACACACAAAACCAAATGTTATTTGTCTGCCCACCATACATTGTGCTTGTCTGTGTGTCCATCCACTCACCAGTAGGTATGGAGTCCATGCCCACGCAGAAAGTGTGGTATCCTCGGTCACATTTGTCACAGAACATCATCTCGTCCTCATGGTGGGGCTGCTGGCACACGGTGCAGGTCTTACACTCCATACACTGCCAGCGGTACGTCTGGATAACACACACCAGCTCCATGCTCATGTCCAAGCAGGACGGGTGGCCTAAAGTTTATGGACACGGAGACACGTGCACAGAAGCAAACATGCACACACAAGAGCCAGAGACATGCAGCCACACACACACACACACACAAATAAGTACATGACACATGCGCACAGACACACATAGGGAAGCAAGTCAGACAAAAGCACAAAAGACACAAACACAGACATAATGTGACACATCCACATACACAAGAATACCCCGTCCTCTTATTTCAGAGGACATCATCCCCTAAAGCTCCACTAACACATCACCATTAAAAAGAAACAGCGAACATCTAGAATCTACTCACATCTATCCTACCATCTATCTATACCCATTGATATTAATCAGGACTATCTAAAAACTAACTAGTTTTATGATTATGTGACATAGTTTTAGCCTTTTTCTTCATGTTGTCAGAACTGTCTGGTGAATATAAATAAACACTTTATATGCCAACATGTTTGTTACAGCCTTCACATGAATAACTGTACCGACATTCTTTTGAACCACCAATGGCTTTGCAATCGTCAGTCAAAGTGACGTGTGTGTGTGTCATATATATATATATATATATATAAAAATATAAAAGAAAGTATAAAACTTGCTTATACACAATGACATGAAGTTGGTACAATGGAAAACTGAACATTTCCTTTCATTATTGATAGAGATGATTCATTAGTCATAATTGTTTCAATCATCTGTTAATGTAATGTATTACTGATCTTAAATGAATGAGAGTCAGAGGGACAACTGATTTATGATTACTGCTTATGTTAATCATTTTATTCTGGGGAGGATCATTTACACAGACATGAATACACATGGCATTAACAGTGGCTAATGTGCTGATGTTTATAAAAAACAAAACTATAAAAACAGGGAACTGTCCTTTAAAATGAATAGCGTGAACTTACCGCTGTTATCACATTGGGAGCAGTGAATGAGAGCCTCTGGCTTGCCCTTCTTGTTGGCCTCTTTACCCTTCTGGCAAATGCCACATATAGCATTGGGAATGACCTTAGGCTGCAAGGGCAGAATAATGCTATAAAAACCACGGGTATCCTGCAGTCATGGACAATATAGTAGTTCAACAAATGTGAAAAGCCTGGAGAAAAACAAAAATAGAACTTTATCCTGTCTAATGAAGGCTTTTTCTATTTTTGGGGGCACAATACATAAATTACATGTTGACTGGTTTATATACTTGAAACATGAATGCCAGGTGTGAAAATTTCATCACCTGGCATCAAAGCTGTGGTCCAACTAACTTTGATAGTATGACATGTTACAAACCTACTTTTACTTACTATTTTTAAGTTTGGGTTTTTTTCATGCTACAAAACAGATAAGACAAAGCCCTACATCACCCGTTATTTATTGTAAAATATTCAAAGCTAGTTGACATGGATACGGACGTCTGAAGAGTTGCCTTCTGTGCAACACACCTTTCAGTTCAACAGGGGTCAGAGAGGAAAGAACCAAAGCAGAAAGATAAGGAGGCTTGGGGACATTTAAATCAGGATGCCGCATAGGAAAACATTAACACTTTTAAAACTGTATCGCCTCTATAGCAAGCCACACAATTAAAACAGGAAAGATTGAGCAATATTTTATATTCGGACTGCAACAGCCTTTAAACACAACTTAACTAAAATGAATAATGTGACTCAAACTTTTAACGACTTAACAAAATCTGTGCGACAGTATTCATCTTAAGATACCGGTATGTACGTGTTGAGGTTAGTTAGTTTTACGGCAGTCCTTAGGACGCAGTAGTATCCCCCCCATGTTTTCCTGTTATTCATGGACGAAGCATATGTTAACATCATGTCCAGTTACTTTTAACACCTCAAGATAGTGACATCCTTCATTAAAATGTCCCCTCACCAGAAATTAGCAGGTTAGACTAAACAGCCAAAACTATGGGTCAGTAAAGGACATGGTTTGGTAATGATGAAAATCCAAGACTAGAAACAAAGCAGAGAACTAAACTAATAGAAAAACAGCAGCAGAAGAGGGAAATCAGAAAAAGGAGGAGCTGGACGTAGCCCCCTGTGTACATTTTCATACATACTCATGCATATGCAAATACATACTCTACCAGTATTTCTTCTTTAAAATTCAACCGTTCATACCTTTGTCCTCGCTGCATTACTGAAGTCATAAATTAATCGCCCCTATTGCTATTGGGAGTTGACTCTTTACAACTGTAAAAATGTATTTGTGGCCATGTGAAATGCTTACGTTACAAGCAGTGTCCAGCCAACATGTTATTAAGTCCAGTAAGTCTGCTTGATGCCTGCACAGTCAAATGATCTCATCCACACAGACAAATCCAAAATGAGCAATTCACGAGGTTGAATTCAGCTAGTTTTATTCTAAATGAACTGAATTTGGTCAACACAAGAAATACTGTATTTTATGTACATAAAAGAAAAAGTGCTCACTTTCAGGCATGTTTGCTTTTATATAATCTCGTAGCTTTTGTATGGCGTCATATAGCTCTAAACATTACGTATAATTCAGACACAGAGGCAAACATACAGAGACAGGATTAAGTGGGTACTTTATACTGGCTGACCACACACTCATCCACAGCTGGTGGATTCCACAGATTTTAGATCAGTGGATCATTTACGGTATAAACATCATGTTTTTACTTTAATTGACATGCTAGTGATTATGTCTCTGCTATTAAGAGTTTTCTATCACAAGGTAATGCTAACCTGTTAGCTGTGCCTCACAACTTCCCATCTGCCTGGGCCAAATGTACACTATCAAGTGAAAGTGAACTGTACTCAGCCTTGCAACTCGTGATAACTATGGCCCTAAAATTCAGTATGTCTGACACAGAAAATAACAAAACCTTCTGAGCTCCTTCTGAAAATCAAACCAGCACCACACATTCATGGGCAAGGGCAACACTTTTTTAAAAAAAATACTGATATTCAATATCAGTATCAGTATAGTCAGTCTGCTGCAGTTGATGTTAATGTAATAGTTATATTACTGTATGCAACTGCATCTCACAGTGAATCTAATATTTTTATCTCCATAATGTCCCATCTGTGTGTAAGCTACAGAAATGCTGTTGAGCCACAGCTTTTTTTCTGGAATCATTCACCTGAACATGTCACATTAACGGTGCAATATAGATTTAACATGTATGTAACATCCAACCAAATCACATTATGAACAAAAGACTTCTGTAGAGGAAATTAGTCAATCTAATTCCATGTTTCCTTGTTGTTCATAATTAGTTTTTATTCGTTTGTGAAATACCACGCTACTGATCATGAGGTCATCATTAACCACTGCACATACTGTAGATGGTAGCCAGACCAGAGCGAAGTAACGTTAATCAGCTAGCAGCCTGCATCACTGACTCAAAGTATTGCTGTCAAATGCGGAGACATAAGAGTGAACCTTTCATCTCCTGGGATTTTCTGACGAGGAGAAATCTACTACTGAAAAGGGGACTGGCACATTTCAACTCTATGGGCTTTTTACTTTGGCTGATTTACCAGAGTTACAAAATTACACTTGACTTCTGTATACTGCATTTTTTTTCAAATATAGAAATGCCTGAAAGCTATTACATCTCTACGTCCTTTCGTACTCATCACAAATTGATACAGTACAGATATATTAAGTTACTGACTACTTCTAGTGAATTCTGGCTACCAACATGCCATGCCATGTCTGTGGGCTCGAAAGCATATGCAAAATGATCTGATGAATAAAAGGTCAAAGTTAAGTCAAACTTAAACACACTGAAACTGGTAACCGTTTTAAACAGACACTAGAAAAGGACCATGCCCACACCACAAAGCTGAGCTGAACTCAACTGGACTTACCCAGGTCCATCATACTCTCATTAACGGTAAATATACCAGCACACTTTTAGGTGTTGGAAATTTTCTTCTGCAAGGTTGAAGACTGGAAAAATGAAACAAAGGTCAATGTGGCTAGCAAAGCAGGCTGTAGGGAACAATAATACTATTTTCCCATCTACAGTGCCTTGATCATTTAGATGAAATTCAAGGCATTGATTTAAAATGACTACCAAAGACGTGCCATGACTGGGTGTAGGTAAAGGTAAGCTGATGTGGGGCTCCAAACCCAGACAGATAGCATACAGACTACTTCTAGCTCAGCTCAGCAACAGTGTGAACAAAGTCAGAAAGTCCTCATCTCTCCAAGATGACATTATAGGGACAGGTAAACCTCATGTCAAACAGCTGTCTGATTAACAGTACATCACATGGTATATAAACAAAGCATATTATTATACCAATACACACTTAAAACAATAGGGTTAAGTGCATCCTACACTTCAGATATAAATATTAAAATTCTCTAGTGTTAACATCAACTACTTTTTAAAAGCAACCACAAATTGTATGTGGTTTATATTTTCTATATCAGTATAACAAAAAGACTTTTCTTTTCAAAAATGAAAAAGGAAAACTAGCAGCCAAAACATCCACTTACTTGTCTTGGAAGTATCTATTTTTTTTGACAAGTGAGGACAGACAAGAGGTATATTGAAGACATTCAAAAGGAAAAAAAAAACTTTTAAAGTTCAAATTTGTCTTCACTGAAAACCCCAAAAAAGTGAAAGTGCAGTGAAAAAGAAACAAGTGAACTGTTCCTTTAAAATGTTCTTATTGCTCACAGTCTGGTACGAAGAGGGGGAAAAAAGCCACGTGGCAATCATAAAAACAAAAACTGAAGACAGGACCCCCATTGTGTGTGTGTGTGTGTGTGTGTGTGTGTGTGTGTGTGTGTGTGCGCGTGCGCGTGTGTGTGAGAGAACCAGGTTGTCCCAGCTGACAAACTGTAGAAGCCGGAGAACAAAGTGAAGAAAGCTAGGGAGGGATGGCGGGATGGATGGAGTAAGGGAGTGGTAGTAGTAGAAAGAGGAGGGGGGGTAGAAAAGTGCTGCTGCTGTTGTTGGAGAAGAGTTCAGGTGGTTTTGTCCTCTACCTTGTACCCTGGGGTGGCTTTGTGGGAGGCAGAATGGCGATGGCTGCTGTCTTTGCCCGGCGTGGATGTCCTGTCTTTGGCCTTGGACTTGTGGCCATGTCCACCTACTCCCTCCTGGCTCTCCACGTCTGACGTGTTGCCTGAAGAACTGTCCTATAGAGGAACAGAAGACGAGGGAGAAAGAGTGAAGGACAAAGGGTTTAAGGGTTCAAAAAGGGTTTAGTAGAGGTAAATGACTCTGACATGGGACTAATCCAGGATGGATGTATGATCTGACACAGATCCAGGCTACTAGAGTAGCATATCTTAATGTCTTACAGATGAGTTCTTGTTCTTTTTGTCATCCTTGCCATCCTCGGCGTCGTCCGAGTCCGGTTCTGAGTCCAGCGCAGGGAGCTCTGGATCCAGTGGAGGCTCAAACAGAGCTGTGTTCAACGGCAAGTATCGCAGCTCATTGGGAGAGTACCTGTCATGCACAACACAATGATGCATCAGCGCCAAAACATTCAGCACAGCAACAGAGCCTGTCCAGAAAACACAATTTCACTTAGGAAAATGCAACATAATTTTGGGGTTATTATCTTGAATACAAAAGAGGCTAGTTGTAAGCAAAAGCATTGTCTAAGTGTGTAAAGTACCTTTTGTAGTAGTCTTGGAACTGTCCCGGTATGAGAGCCACAGGGTAGGGCCCTGTCCTTGTCAGCTCTGGAGCCAGCACCTTGAACCTGCCCTGGGGCACCTGGATAATCTAAGAAAACACACAAAACTCAATGCATGTCAATATCGTAAGCACAGTCGATGATACACAATGCTGTTCTTCTGAATCCCTGTAGAATCTCAGTGAGTTAATCGTCTGTTTCACCAGGTTGGACTTACATGTGTCTGGAGGTCAAAGTAAGCTCTCCTCTCTTCCATACGCTCCCTGTTGAAGTTACTGTTGAACTCTGCAGCTTTTTTAGCCGCCTTCTTAATGTACTCGGGAACCTTGCTGGCCTCCACCTTCTGAGGGTTCTGCTGCTGCATTTGCTATGAAAGACAACAGACAAAGAGTGTAAGAGATAATGTACACACATGTATGTGGAGGACTTTCAATAAATGCATTACTGTAAAATAAAATGCCACAGTAATCATCAGCCACAGATAATTTCTTTAGTGTGTATACTTACAGAGTACTCTTTAGCTATTCTCTGTCGCTCTCTCTCCTGCAGTATGACTGAATACTCAGAGTGTTTGGTGGGATACTCCTTTATCATCAGATCTATCACCTCGTCGCTCCGCAGAGCTGTCAGACCTGGAAACACACAAGAGACACACTTTGACTGCATCAAGCACACTGATGACTTGCACGATCAAATGTTATTTACAGAGTGAAATCTTATAAACCAGGTAGTGAAAGAATTTTAACTGAGAGTGTCTGAGGTGTGGTTCCTACCCAGAGTACACTGTGTCTCAGTAATGACGTTCTGTTCACGCAGGTAAAGCTTCTCTTTGTGGGACAAGTCTCTTCTCTCCATATCTACAGAGTAACAAAAAAACAACATCACTGGTCAAAGAACAGCTTCATTCTTCTTCACGTCAGAACATGAGTAAAGAAGTGTCAGTAAAACAACTACGCATAGCTACTACTAATGCCTATACTTGCATTATTACTGTAATATTCCAGTAATAATACTTCTGAATAAGTATTATTACTGGAATAGGTCTCCTCTGTACAAAAAAAGATTTACTTTACTTTTACTATAGCAAATATTAGAATTATAATATAATAGAGTAGAACATCATAATCGACAATTACTTAACTGATCATTTTGAACCAGCAAATCAATAGTACTATAGGATATAATCAATAGTATTTTTCAGAAAAAGTGTACCACTATACCATTGAACACAGGTACAGCACAGTTTCAGATTTTTACTTCAGTCTTACCAGGGTACTTCCTCTTGAAGGATGTGACTCCCAGATACTCGCTGACCTGCTCCTGCAACATGTAATACTCTCCTGTGTCATCTGGAGGCCACTTGTACTCCGTCAGGTTCTCTGCTGGGAAATATGTCGGGCTGGAAGGGGGTGGAGGGACAACGCGGTTTGAGGATAAAAACTCTTAAAAAGATGAGTCTTCTGTGGTATTTCTTTATGAGCATGGAGAATATGATAGGAAGGTGGGAGAGACTGTCAGGTTATCAAATCTATCCAAAAACCACACATTCAGTTTTATCACATACATGTATATACAAATACATACAAATACAAACCTTGAGCCTGTGAGTCCTTAGTATGTCAAGACTGCTTTAAAAAAATCCTGCCAATGTCAATTTATTGCCAAGTATCAAATCAACCTACCCAAGGTCTTGACTGGAGGTGTCGCAGCTCCGAGAGCTGTCCCCTGAACCCATTCTCCTTCTCTTGGGAGGCTGGCTGCCATCATTGGACTCCTCTTCTATGACATCCTCCTACGAAAAGAAACACAATTAACCTTAGTAATGCCAGGATAGTCTCAATGTCACTGTCCCTCCTTCTGATTTAAGCGGACACAGCATTTCTTCATCAAAATCTGACTTGATGTTTCATAAACATCTTTATCTTTAGGACCTACAACCCATTCAAGCACAGCCCTGGATTCCTCAAAAATTAACACACAACCAATTGACAGCAACATACTGTGCAGTTGCACACATTTAAGGCAGTAGTGGAAGACTGAAAGAGGAATAGAAGAATCAGGAATTAAAAACAGCCACATCAATCCACACTTAACAGTCTTGCATAAGGTAAAAGTCACAGCAGCCATCTATAAAATACTTTGTTACTTGAACAATAAGTAAAATACGCATGTTCAAACAAATAGTGTACATTTTTGGGCATTCTTAGACTCAGTATTACTTCTCAGCCATCATAGAAAATGGCATCATTTCTTAAACCAGTGTGAGACTTGACTCCAAAAGGTATCAAGAAAAACACTGTCAAGTCAAAATGTAGTTACATTATATTTTGTCTGCAAGGGAAACCCCTCAAAAACAACAGTCCTCTAGTCTGTCCACTACCTTACACAGGTCCTGTCTGTAACGTTAGTTGGGCCCCTTTTAGAACAGAATTACGGGATATTTGGCACCATACATAAGTATTTATAAAGCACAAACACCATGTGACTCTGTGGGAAAAAGTCTATAAAATTAGGTCGATGTAAAACAACAACAAAAGCATGTGGAGTTGGCAAAGTGATGACAGGGAAGGCAAAGGCACAGAAAAATGCTAACGTCGCCGCTGTCAAACCACTCGTATTAATTTAATAGTTAGACGTTATGTTTCCTATGTGAACATTAAAAAAAAATCTGCAAAACTTTGTAAACACGAGGCGGAAAATGCAAGCCATGCCTGACACCCGGGACACACTTGAAAACAAAGGGGCGACGCCAACGTCGCTAACAGTTGTCATTCATGGACGGAGGCGGCCGTTGGGCAGTTAACCAGCCGTTAGCTGAGCAAGCAACCGCGCCGAGCTCCGTCAACAGAGCTAATTACTATTCGCGTTTTCTGCGGAATACAAATGTCACCTTTATGGATTGTGCTCCAGGAGTAGCGGGGTTGCTGTCGCAGGGCGGTCTAACGGGGAGCACAGCAGCCATACTTCGCTAAGTAAAGCCTGCAGCTGGGCTAGCTCACTAGCCGCTTCTTCGTCGTCTTCTTCTTCTTCTTCTTCTTGTTCGGCTTTGTGGCAGTTGGAAAACGTTGAGACACATAGTCACCGCCTACTGGGCCGGAGGGTGTGTTGGGAACCGGCTGTTATCTCGCCACTTCTTAATTGAGAATGGTATTTAAATTATACACACACGAATTACACTATTTGGCAATTTAAATATTCATTTACTGCAATGGTTATCACAAACTTTCGACAAATTTGAGTGATATTGAAAGAAGTCTGTCTCATAACTCTCAAAATACTGTAAACTGATTAAAGAGCACCACCCTGCGGCCGTCTTAAGACATTACAACGCTCGGCCCGAGAAGGTGGCTTTTATTTTGAAAATACGGGAAGTCGGAGGGGAAAAATCAGCTGGAATCCGCGGAAATCATCAACAGGACTATTTTCCTTTACTTAGCTAGCTATCCATCTGTCAACTTCTATTTCTCCCGTCCTTCCTTTTTGCTGTGAAAACGCCACCCTGGCGATGTCGGAGTCATACGGTAAGGGAGGCTGTTTTGTCCAGTGGCCACCATTAACATCTTCACGTAGCCACACAGACGAGGACGAGGCAGGTGTGTCGAGAGAGCCTTTTTCTCATCGTAAACAGATAGCTGACGGGCTAACCGAGCTGCTGGCCTTAAAAACGCCATGTCAGCGTAAGTAATGCCACGGAGGTTACACGGTAGAGTTTAATGTGGCGGTGAAGACAAAACCGATCGAGTGTGTGAGGGTTAGCGGAGTGGATGATGGAGCTGACACCGAGCTGTGTATCCTGGAAACTAGACACAATACGAGGGATGTAGGGGATACCTATGTAGGTGACAACCGTGGTTTGTGAGGGATTGATGTCCTAGCTTTACCGTGTTACACTAGGATGATCGGGATTTTGAAGCGTAGCAGGGAGACTGCTGTACATACATGCCAGTGTTAGTGTGTTTACATGCGGGTGAACTCACACTCCCCCATCCCACAGAAAGAGGTATGTTTATATTACCACAGCTGATTATGACTATGGATTACGTTGTTTTTGCATGTGAGAAGTCGGATTGTATAATGTAGAAACATCTTAAAGCATAATTTACACCCCAAAGCTGTATACCACTATGTTGTATTCTGTTTTGGTGTATTTTATAATGGTATGGATATGGATTGTTGAGGGCAATATTTGAGAGTTGCTGTAACAGTGAACAGATCTTGTGTTGTGTTGTGTGTGTGTGTGTGTGTGTGTGTGTATATATATATATATATATATATACCATTATTTCTGTGTTCCCTCCCACCTCAGATTTCCTGTTTAAGTTCCTGGTGATTGGGAATGCTGGAACAGGCAAATCCTGTCTGCTGCACCAGTTCATAGAGAAGAGATGTAAGTCAGAAAGATGCAACACACCATTCATTATTTACCGACCTCTAATGTGAGTGTAGTATGGCAGTGTTGTCTAAAAGTCCAAGAATAAGTAAAACTCTTCAGATGAATGCTTACATCCTAATCAAGAAGTAGTTCCCACTGCATTGTAGACTATAACACAGAAAAAAATGTAAATATGTTAAAACAATGCACCCAGTGTTAAGAATAATCAACACGTATTAACATGTGAAAATTGGATTAGCTTTTTTAACTATAGTTCAGAGACACCAATGTGTCTCTAGAGATGTGTTAAGTCCGGATAGCTAATGATATTCATTGTCTTGCACACTGCATTTTCTTTACTGAAAAGATGCACTACAAGTCATCACTATATATTGCAGTTATTTAATAATAATGGCAACAAACCATGTTGTATTTTGTTTTCCAGTTAAGGATGAATCCAACCACACAATTGGAGTGGAGTTTGGCTCTAAGATCATCAGTGTGGTCAACAAAATGGTCAAACTGCAGATTTGGGACACTGCAGGACAAGAAAGGTTCAGGTATGTTCAATTACCAGCTGGCAAATTTAATCCTTTTTGACTTGTCAAACAAGATTTCATTGCATTGTAGTAATGGCTGGGCCATTGGTAATTTCAGTAGTTCCACTTGTGCTTTTTCTGCCATGACAAGCCAACATGTCTGCTTTAAAAAACGGGGAGCTATACAGTTTTTTGTGCTTCCAAAGGGGGCAAAGATAGAATAAGTTTGGGAACCACAGGGGTCCGTCGGGCCTCCTGGCCCTCAGGTTAGTATGTTATATCTGACCATTGGCTCATTCTGACTATGAATGTATCTGCGTGTGTGTCAGGTCTGTGACCAGGAGTTACTACAGAGGAGCAGCAGGGGCCCTTCTGGTCTATGATATCACCAGGTAAATCAGCCAATCACAGAACATGATTTCAGATTGCCTCGGTGTCAAATCCCTTGTTAATGTTTTTTTTTTTTTAGCCAGCTACCCCCTCCTTTTTAAACTGTATCCTGTTTCTTTGTCTCTTTGTCTTTGTACGCTGCAGTCGAGAGACATACAACGCTCTGACCACATGGCTGAGCGATGCCAGGATGCTGGCCAGTCAGAACATCGTCATCATCCTGTGTGGAAACAAGAAGGACCTGGACGCTGACAGAGAGGTCACGTTCCTGGAGGCTTCGCGCTTCGCTCAGGAGAACGGTAAGATCAGCAGTTTGTGATCAAGTGGGCTTTGATAGTTTCTCTCAAAAACCTCTAATAATAGCTCAGGAACTTATTTATCTCAGTAGAAGGGAGGACATCATTTTTCATAATTCGTCATTAGCACCTACATTTTTCTGAAATGAGTGCAATTTATTTCTGTTCTGTAAAACGTTACGCTGTTCAGAGTGAATTGATTGTATTGTTAAGACTACGAAGGACTGAAATACCAAATGCCTTCTAGTGTCCGCAGCTGAAATCATGTGTGTGTGTCTGTGTGTGTCAGAGCTGATGTTCCTGGAGACCAGCGCTCTGACAGGGGAGAATGTTGAAGAAGCGTTTGTCCAGTGTGCTCGGAAAATCCTCAACAAGATAGAGTCAGGTAGGAACTCTAAATCCCCTCTTATCCTAACAGGATCAACGAGGTAGAATCAGGTGTGACTCCAGACGCCACGCTGTAGCAGCCATCATAGAGAACCTTCAGAGTTAAAGTCACAAACAAAGCATATCTCCCATATCTCACTTACAAGCCCCGACACTTAAACCTTCGCCTAGCTGGAGCATCGTTCCAGGAGAGCATCAACAAGATAAAGAGAAATACTGTCACATGAGGAGAGAAGAAATCAGGGCAAACCAGATTAGTTCACACTTCTACGGTGTTACAAAGGGATGTAGCAGAGGGAAAACACAGCGTACCTATATTTGTATTGGCAGAAGAGGATTTACACAGCTTTTTTAAGATGTTACACTTATTACACTTATTAGTTATAGTGTCTAATTTTTCCAATAATTTTTGTTTAATGGCATATCTTTTTGCCCTGGCTGTCAGTGTACTGTTTTATAAACTGCATTCTTAACTGTGTTATTAAAAAAACAATAATTTACGAAACATCCCAACGTTAACCCCACCCTCTCACTTCTCTGTCTCTCCACTCATCTTGTCTCTCTTTTTCAGGAGAGCTGGATCCAGAGAGGATGGGCTCAGGAATCCAGTATGGCGACGCTGCCTTACGACAGCTTCGTTCTCCTCGTCGTGCTCAGCCGCAGGGCACCCAGGAGTGTGGCTGCTAGTGGACGCGCCCAGTAACACACACAGACAAGGTGAAGGAAAGGGCACAAGTGTGTGTGCATTATAAGATGATGGTACTTCTGCTTTTTTATGCCACGCAATAAGATTTCTATGAGCGTCAGAGCTGGAGCGACTTGACATTCTGCTCACCGCTCTCAGCGCTGTGCGTCTAATCAGCCACTCCTCGTCTTCCTCCTGTCACTCATCTAGTGATTTACAGAGCTCAGTCTGAATTCAGATTTTAAGGCGTTTTATTTTATTTTATTTTTTTTGCTGCTTCTTCAAGCTTGGTCCAAACTTCAATAAATGTGAAAGGACGCATCTTTGGGATCATTACTGTTATTCTAGAGGATTTTCATGCTGGTAGTTATTTACTAGGCACTTAAAGGGTTAAGGCCGGCAATATTGTATTTTTGTTATTGTCAACATATCCAATGAAAAGACCAAAACTCAGTGCTTTCCCACTTCTCCAGCTTGTCTGTCTCTTCCCCATGACCATGACATAAATCTGTCTTTATTTCTGTAAGGAAAAGGCTAAATAATTTGCTAACACATCTGTAGTTTTTGAACGTCGTCACTCAAACAGGAGTAAACAGCTATGTGATAGTGTTTTATCTCTCTCCCTGTGATTAGTGTGCTTCAGACAGCTTTGTGAAGACCAGAACAAGAACAGCCACGGGGGACCCAAACAATCCTGGGTTCAGGTTGCTACGCTCGTGACTCTCTGACCTTCGACCTTCGCACGGAATCTTCAGAACCTTCGGAACCTTTTGAACCTTCGTTGTCATGGCAGCATCTGCAGAAACAACCCCCCCCCTCAGAACTTTGAGAATCTCCAAGGTAACCAGAGACCCCCCCAGCATTCCATTCTGCTCCACTATTGGACCAGACCTTCCCCAGCCCTCCAATCAGGATGTGAATTACTGACACGTATGTAACGTCCCTCCCTCTCTCTCCCACCATTCTTTCTACTTATCTGCCCTCACACCTGCTTACCTCCCAATTTAGTACATTTTGGTTTCTCGCTTTCTCACATCTAGACCACTTAAAGGAATACGCCACATTGGGAAATAAACAAACAGGATAAAACATGCTAATTAGTTAGCTTTTAAAGGTGTTAGTCGGTGGATTTTTAAATTTTGGAGCGAGCCAGGCTGGCCTTTTTCCCCTTTTTTTTAAGTCTTTATGCTAAGCTAAGCTAATCGTCTGATTGCCCCAGCTTGCTACTTAGTGCACAGACATGAGGTATCGATTTTCTCATCTAACTCTTGGCAAGAAAACAAGTTTCCCAAATTGATGAACTATTCCATTAACCACATACATATTTTAAACCCTGCCCTGTTACAGTGCTTCTCTTTCTCCATCCTCCTGCTCTGATTGCCTGTTAACTTCCTGCTCACCTGTTTGAAACGCACCGCTAGCAGTCTACTGACTACCCACACATTTTGCACTCCCTGTATGCCTATTTCACTCCCTTCTTACGCACTTTCTCTCCTAGTAAAGTGCCCCCAGGCAGTGCAGCTGCCAAATGACACTTCATCAGCTTACCTACCCTCCTGTCCTTCATCCCTACCATGTCTTGCATTGTTTACATCCCATCATTCCCTCTGTTACCTTCCTACACGTCTGCTTACCTGTCTACCTGCCTGTATCTTTACGCTGCTCTCTGCCTTTCTAAATCCCCCCCGTCCCTCTACAGCATCTGATACACTGTACAGTGTTTCTGTATATAGAGACTGACGCATGTTTTCTCAAACTGAATATCAGAGTATTTCATTATGAAGAGATATTATATGTATATTAAAGTAGAATCATATCCAGTATCTGTTTCATGCTCCACTGTATTATTATCATGTTAAGCTAAAATACACTGGCAACATGTAAGCAGTATAGATGGGCAGTACTGTTTGCAGCAATTCTGTTTATTTGTAAATGGGACGAGCTGATGTGGATCGTATTATGGACTAACACATTTATATGGAAACATGCTGTTTTATTATTGTTCAAGCTCACAGATTAAAAAACAGACGGGCAGCCTGAAGTATTCTGAGGATACGTTTGGCTTTCTGTTAGAGTTCATTGAAATCATTTGGAGTGTGAAAGTTATCTTTTATTTTACAGTGGCACATTCAGCATTCACCATTCAGTTAAATGACTTACCTGACAGTGTAACACGCTTGTTTGTCCAAAAGATTCTAGTTATGACTAATGTCAGATCTCTCAGTTATAAATGATGCCTGTTTACATGGATACCTCACTGACTGCTGCCAGCTGTGGGTTAATACTAACTGAATGCATTTCATGGTATGAAACTATCTGATGTGTGTTTGATTTTTATTTGTCTCCAAAGACGCTTTATGTCTCCTGTTTGAAACTTTGAAACAGTTCAACCACATAAAGCTCTCAACAAAAAAAAAACCCCATTAATTGAAGATTTAGGTTTAAAGGTGTGTTTTGCATTAGTGTAATGAAGCATTACAGTAACATGTTGTTTGTTTTTAATGTTTTTTACATTTTTGCCCCCTTAAAAATGATGCATTCAACTTTTAAATCAAGCACACTGTAGAAATATTTCACATTAGATTTAATCTGATAGTGGCTTTGGCTGCTCCACGTCAGGTTGCTGTCTTGTGTTTATGTCATCAAGTCCTTTGTTTATATTTATGTACGTCTCTATTTCTCTTGTCATTATGAATATCATGGATTTTTAATTTATTGTGTATGATAAAAGCATATGTTTTTAAAATAAAAACTACTACAAATATAGCATTGTCTTTGCCCACTGAGTTATTGATGTAATTTGGTAGAGATGAACAGATGACACCGGTGAACAGACAACAAGGTGGAAAAGTGATTTTATTAAAAGCTTTGCACCACACCATTTAACCTCAACAGTCTTTTACTCTAAACCATATAAAATATGTACACACAGTAAGTTAAACGCCTAAAATGTAAACATAAAAATGTAAAGTATCATGTGAGGAACAGCAGAAACCCACAATCTGACTTTCTTTCTTTCTTCACTAAAACCAGACTCTACACTGTGGAGTTTGTTGACAGTTAAAACTTCAGTACTTCTGATGTCTTATTGGTCATAATCCATTTCTTTTTCATTAGCCCTGATTAAAATTCTTAAAGTGGGATAATGCTATCCAGGTCTAAAGGAATATTTAGGCTTGGTGGATCTCTGCGATACATTACCAAGTAAAGTATCTCCTCACTGAAAGTAAAATATCTCTACAGTATTAAGAGGATCTTAACTTTAACGTTTGGTCTCATTAACAAACTACTATACTGATTATGTAAATTAAGAATTAACTGTCTTGTTTCACTCCTGCTTTGAGATTTTCCAAGTTCACCACATCTAAAAAAAAAAACACACTGGCTCAAATGCAATTATTTAAAGTATAATATTGCACACAATTTCACATCAAAGTATAAGTTATAAACACTGAAAAACTAAATCTTTACAAAAGCAAGTAATGTAATACTGAACTCAGAGTTGCAACAACAGAACATAAAAGGTTTAGAAAAATGTTAAATGTCCAAATGTAAAGCACTGACCTCCTATCCTCCCATCCTTATTTTCTGCACAATATTCACATCAATAACCACAGTTGCAAAGTAAAAAAACTTTGCTCAAGTCTTTATGGCACAGAGCTGATTTTATCATGATTGCTGACACGAGGAATCCAAGAGGGACAGTTTTGATGATGAAAACCAATGTCATGACAAGCTCAGATCCATTGAGTGAGTACAAATAACATTGTCTGACGTTCAATACATTCACATAAACATACAAACAAATATACAGAGATTCAAAAGACAAACAAATTACATGAAAACCTAAATAAGTAGCAAGGTATTCTGTACAAATGAAAAGGTGACTAATTATCAAAGTGCTGTTTGATTTGGTCATACTTTAGAGTGCATGCTGCTTAAGCAGTAAGCAGCAAATCAGCAATATGTACCCATGTGTTTCAGACTAAAGGTAATTTAGGCTTCAGCTTCATGTCCATTGTTGTTATGGTTCCTTTTTGGTTCTAAAGCATATTCAGTAACAATAATGATAAAGAAACTTGGCCTCAACAATAAACCTTTGATTGTTGCGCTTAAAAAGAACCTCAATTAGCTGTATGTCATTTTTAACATTACATGTTTCTGCTGGAAAGAGTCTCATGACCAGCGAACGTATAAAAGAAACACTTGAGTTCACAGTCATCCAATGGCTTTAAAAGTCACACACATGTATTTTCACACTGCAATAGCACCAGGTTGATTGATTACTGTACACGCACATTAACACAACTAAAGAACATACACAAATGTTGTTATGGAACTATTTTAAGTTAATAACACATAAAAGTGTTAATGTGTTTGACTGCGAGTACAGAGTGTGACTCTGTGTCATTATTTATCTAAACCAAGTCAGTTAGGCTCAATCCATAAACCGTTACACAAACAGTTAAACCTACAAGAACCAGTTCAAAAGCTGTGAAACTCTTAAACATATTTCTGTATGTCAATCAATACATTGTACTCAGCACAAATAAGAAAATGCTTATCCAAATCGATTATCCATCTTGTTGTGCTCAATGTTTTGGAATACAAACAATTTGATTGTATGTGTGTTTGGTTTGGTTTATATGTGTAACCGTGTATGTACATTCTTCATGGGCTCACATCTGATCTCAGACGCGTTTTAAGAACGCAGCTGAATCTATTCAGACATACTGCCATGTGTCTTCATTATGCCTGTGTGAGTCCACTGTGGTTTGATATCCCTGTATAAAGAATATCAACACATTTATATAGCCTGTGTTTAAAGGGACTGCATCAAAGTATGGCTGTAAAATGCATTTTAGACTCTTTATTCTCATCAAAATATCTGTATACGGTAGACGTATCCATTAATTGTACATTTACTTTCAAATTATTTCTTTTGAGAGTCGGTTCTAACCTGTAAAATGTTTATTGTATATATTAAAATTGATTTATATTAAAAAAAAACATTAAGCCACACTGTGAATTTCAAGGTTTTGTCAGTTTACATCCTGAATGCAAGAGCAATATACATTTAGGAGCCTTTGTATGAATCAATCCAACCCAGGCTCTATTCTATATCTATGGGTATTTAAACTTCAGGGGTGATAGGCAATAATGGCTTTATTTTTGCGTTTTTGGAATCAGCCTGATGTAAGTATTTCTGCTGAGTGTGTGTGTGTGTGTGTGTGTGTGTGTGTGTGTGTGTGTGTGTGTGTGTGTGTGTGTGTGTCCTATCGGGAGCGAGCAGAGAAGCAGCGCATGTACTCAGTGAGCCAGGGGTTAAATTCTGGTTGAACCAACTTCCTGGCCTTGTCCAGGTCAGCAGACTTGGCTCTCCGGCGCTCGGTCCTCTGGGTCTGGATCTGACGCTCCACCTCCCGCCTGGTCTTAGCACGCAGAGCTGACTCGTGGATCTACCAGGAAAATAAACGCAACTGTCACTTCCCGTTGACACTTGTGCTCAGTGACAGCAAGGCCTGTCACATACAGAGCTACAGAGCGACAGACAGAGAGATTACCTCATTAGTGGACGCTGCGGGGCCAACATTGTGTGTCTTCCTGCCTGCGATGTCTGCGTCCTTCTCTCCTGAACCGTACAGAGCAAAAGGATGTCTGCTGTCCTTACCGTCCTCCCTGGGCTGCCGTGCTGGTGCAGGCCTAACCCGCTGGGAGCGCCAGGATTTGGAGGGTTTACTCTGCTGTGGTCTACCAGTGTTTCTCTCTGCAAATAGAAAAGACAAACAGGTTAAAGCAGCGGCAGAATTTGATGTACTGTATGCTACTTGTTTCACAGTGTGATATTAATAGCATATTTTTAGGAGGAAGAAAGAGAGAAAATGACTGAAAGCAGTATTTGTATGCAGGGAATGAACAATGCAGTTTCCTTTTTCATTACATTTTGTGACACCTCTAAATAATAAGGGGTCTGTTTGGCAAAACTTTCATGACCTTTCATTTGTTTGTGATGCACCTCATGAATTTAATACTTTTTATCAAATGTATCATTTTGCCTTGATGTTGGTTTTACTTGTTAATGTGTATGAGTCCTAACCTGAAACATCCCCTGCTAGTATTGCTTGGCTGTACTACTTGGTGGTATACTGTACAAACATGTTTTTCTCCAAAAGAAGCCAAACTTCCCGAACGTTAAATGTTGTCTAAACACAAGCAGTCGTACAAGAATGTCAGCTAAATAATACAGTCTAAAGTTGGCATCAGTAGTCAGTAGATATCTGATTAAAGAAAGAGTAAACAAGACTGGAATTTGATGCCAACTATCAGTAAGTGGCAGCTTCTCATACTTGGTGAGTTAGTGCCTGTTCCCTTCTGCTCACCTCAGCATGCTGTTCCAGGCTAGTATTTCAATTTATTTTTAACATCTATTTTGCAGAGTTTTTTAAAATAGTTGTATCCACAAGAAGCGGACAAATCATTGTTTGAGGAAATGTGATACCTTTAGCAGTCCTAATCCCTGTAAAGACATTAAACAAACACTTTTTGTAATTTTGCTATTCTCTTGCTATATTATGTTTTGCTCTTCCTCTCCAGGCCTGCCTCTCTGTCATCACCCTACTGCTCATCACAGATTCAAATTCAGGGCTTATGCACACTAGCTATGGACAGTTTTGTTCTAATTTCAATTACCTCTGTCTTGCTCCCTGTGAGGGACTGATAACTGTTTACTGCCTCTGCTGCTGGCTCTCTGCTCCTCTCTCTCCTCCTCTGGTACTCTCGTCTCTCTGGCACCCTCAAGCTGTGACCCTGAGAGGAGTGAATGACATCATATGGTACAGTTAAGTAACATGCATATGTTATCCCAATATGTTGTGCAGTCTTTCAGTCATATTTATAGCAATTTGTTACCATGGGCTGCAGACACATTCCCTTCCTCCTCTTCTTGAAGGGGAAGCCTGGGTACAGGCCCTGTGGTTCTGTCCATCCTCGCCCCCTCACACTCCTCCAGCTCAGCCTCTGTCCTGTCTCTGCTGGTCTCGGACCGTACCTGGTTCTTACTGGGAGGAGGTGGACTTCTTCCTCCAGAGTCTGAATCAGTGTCAGAGCCAGTCCAGAACCAGGGGTTGTGTGTGTGCTCCAGCAGCCTGCGGGTCAGCCTGTACTTCAGCATCTCCTCATAGCACTTAGTGTAGGTTTCCCATTTGGGGTCTTTGAATTTCTTCATGTACTCCGAGCGGATCCTCTTGGTCACCATCTTTGTCCCTTTGGGAAACTCTTTGAACTGAAATCCAACAACAGACCACAAAGCTGAAAAACTCAAACTCTATCAAAAGCTAGCGCTGTTACACCCGCGTAACAGGTCTGTGAGCCATGTAAGATCCACTACACAGCAAAACGTTGCGTTGTAAGTTTAAACGAAGCCCTCGCAAACACTAGCTGCGACGTCTGTCCTATGCTGTTATTTGAGGTCCGCCAGACATTTAAACCGTAATGCGGAGAGAAGATGACCCAATGGCAGAGCAGGCTAAAGGACCCGCCTACTTCCTCCTCTACCCGGGGTTAGCTCGCCTCCCTGGTCTCGGAATGAAGATAAAAGTCTTGTTTTGAGGAAATTACAAACTAGGACATATGCGCTGTGAAGTCAATCGACGTTTTACTGTAAAAATAAAAAATAAAAATAAAAAATTGGCCTCAGGTAAAAAATTTGATCGACCGTTACAACGATAACAGCAGAAACGTGTTGAACGTGATGACGTAACTGCCATCTCCCCCTCTGATTGGCTGCAGCGATCTAAACGACTGTTATAGTCCAAATTAAAGGTCAGCCGCAGTCGCTGAAGAAATCACTCCTCTATAACCTGTTGCGCTACAAATCATCACAACCGTATATCCTTATTGCTGAAGTAGGAATACGATGCTTTTATATCCCAACGCTTTCAAATGCGCTTATATTAAATCATCATATATTACACTGTAACAGAGTGTCAGTGTATTAGTTAATCATTTGGCCGTAGCTCCATGAATCATCATGACGAATGTGTCCGCGTTATTTATAGACGTCTGTTAATCATGTGGTAATATGGAGTACAGGTAATCGCCTGTCAGCGCTTGCAGATATAGCCTAAACGTAAAATCTCACTGACAATCCACCGACTCTCTCATCTGGACCAACGTTACAGCAGTGCGAGGCTTGGCCGCAGAAATTCAGGCTGTCTAGTTTTGTGCAGGCTGAATAAATATACTTACACTGGCGTCGGATTTCACGGAAGCAGAGCAGAACAGATGGCGTTTACGGCGCTGCTGTAATCACGGGCTGCGTCTCTTAGCTCCGCCCGCCCGAGGACGTTTTTAAAAAGCCAAACACACCCGCAACAGGTGGCCCCGCGCCGGGATGTCAGGAATGCGGTGAGGGCGGTTATGAACCATTTGGCTGATAATTATTTCTATCAGATGGTCAAAGAGAATGGAAGGACAATGATATTGTATTTAGACTCTATTCACAGATTCAACACATAAGAGAGCTCAATTGAGTGACTTGTTGCTTGTTAAATTAGGCGATAGTGCTTTAATTGGCCACTAATGGCTCCAAAAAGTAGGCCCATCATACACAGCTGAATAGTCATGTATGCATTTATGTAGACCTGTACCTGTAGGCTACTCGAGAGGCTGGGAAATGAAAATGCGGGTGTCAGAAAAGAATGAAGGTTGTCTTATTATAGGCTACATAATAGGTCAGTGGGGTCATAGCTAAATGATGTGGGCACAGGGTGGTGCGCGCCTCAGACGCGCCCAGCACGCTCCTTTGTGCTTTTAGCCCAGACCCCAATCCCACACCCAGATAACCTGATGGGCGTCTATGCATATAAGGTAGGGCTGCGGAGATGCCTTACTGTACATGGGGTCTGGTTTTGTCTAAAGATGGTCTGGGGGCCGGGGCTGCGCGTATGGTCGTGCAGGGCAGGCAGCTCAACGGGATTCAGAGCCGGGTGTCGGGTGTCCCAGGCAACTGATCCGCTTGGTCTAAAGTGGAGCTGCTGCTGCTACCCAGGCACATTCCTGGCAAGTCAAACCCCGACTGTCGGAGCTTGAAGGCGTGCCTTTCACTACCCCTGTAACCCAGCAGCCCCCAACCAGCAGTGGCTGATGGGACAGAGAGAGACACCCTGTCTCCCTCATCCACCTATGATCCAGGGAGCCGTGCCAACACCCCTATCGACCTCTATGAACTTCCCCTGGCCCCCGATCAGCTGACTGGTTTATGGGATATAGCTGTGCCATAAAGTAGCCTAGGTATGTTTAATTGCTGAGCCAATTAAGCTCCTCCCGGGCTTAATTGTTATGATGATTTCGGTTAATGTTCCCAAATCTTCCCCCAATTATTGCTAAATATATTGAGTTTTAAGATGACATTGTATTTGCGTGATTATGAAGGCAAATTTGTTTTTGAATGGTACCTTTTAAATGCTAGAAATCATCCACATTCCAGTATTTCCATTGTAATTTTCACCAAAGCTTTTATTTTTCATCCTCTCTTACTACCCTCCCTCTAAAAAACAAGGCCAGGGTCAGAAATACCAAATAATGGACTTTAATAAATTATCAATATGTATATACACTTACATTCACATGTGTTGGGCAACATGTTGTTGTTATTTTTTTTATTAAAGTTTTTTGGGTGGATGCATGGTTCAGTGGTGGTTTTTCACAGCCTCTCTCCGTGCAACACAGACAACAGACAGCTATAAAATATGCACATTTTAAAAGGATGAAAAATGCATATGAATGTCAACAGCGCAGACAGAAAGTCCATTGACAGCAGAGTGTTGTTGTGCCGCAGAGGTAGATCCTCCTTCTCGCTTGATCTCCAGATAGCTGGTGGTGTAAATGATGGAGATGATGGAGAAGCTGGAGGATTTAGAAGCACTTCCTGTGGACAATGCTGGGGCCTGCCTCGTCGTACTCCTGCTTGGAGATCCACATCTGCTGGAAGGTGGACAGGGAAGCCAGGATAGAGCCACCGATCCAGACGGAGTACTTCCTCTCGGGAGGGGCAATGATCTGGAGGAGAGGGAGGGGGAGAAAATGGGTCAGTTAAGTGCCAGTGCCTAATACTAATAGCCTACTTAATAATTTGTTCAGTAGATTAGTGTGCGTAACTATCAGTGTATGCGTAAAACATTTAAATTTGGGAGTGAATTGTTAAGTTTTTGTTGTAATAATATGTACCTTGATCTTCATGGTGCTGGGGGCCAGAGCAGTGATTTCCTTCTGCATACGGTCAGCAATACCAGGGTACATGGTGGTACCGCCGGAGAGCACATTGTTGGCGTACAGATCCTTACGGATGTCAATGTCGCACTTCATGATGCTGTTGTAGGCGGTCTCATGGATACCAGCAGACTCCATACCTGGTCAGGTGAGAGGGACAAGTGTTAGAAGGAGGAGGATCAAGTCTGGCACAATATTTCCAGTGCTGTTCGTAATGAGAGAAGATGGAAGGATTATCTGACGTACCGATGAAGGAAGGCTGGAAGAGGGTCTCGGGGCAACGGAACCTCTCATTACCGATGGTGATGACCTGACCGTCGGGAAGCTCGTAGCTCTTCTCCAGGGAGGAGGAGGAGGCAGCGGTGGCCATCTCGTTCTCGAAGTCCAGAGCCACATAGCACAGCTTCTCCTTGATGTCGCGCACGATCTCACGCTCGGCTGTGGGGGGACAAGTTCACGAGTTGTTATTCAGAGTGTCAAACAGCTGAGACCACAGACACCGTGTGCGTAACGGCAAACTCATTAAGTGGGCTGGACTACGAAAGTTACTCGAAGTTACAGAAATGTCTGAAGCTGAAATTATTTTGCTTTTCTTAAACATATATCTACATCCCCTTTTCTCTCTGCGTATTAATACATTTTAATAATTTAAATGCCTTATTTTCAGTAGGCACACAGGCAGCAGTAGGGCACACAAGCTGTGTCCAGTATGTTATTAAATTACATAAATGCTGTCATTAAATGGTGCCTGAATCTGTGTTGTTGTTGGTCATATTGCTGTCAAGTTTAGTTGTTATGTATATAAAACTGTTCCAAAACTACTGGTAAAAGAAAATATGAAGTTTGCTTTGCTAGAGAAAGTCTGCCTAAAAAGTGATCTAGTGCTTCTTTCTTCAGGTGCTTTGTTATTGGAGAAGGCCGAGTTTCTCACCGGTGGTCACGAAGGAGTAGCCACGCTCAGTCAGGATCTTCATCAGGTAGTCGGTCAGATCGCGACCAGCCAGGTCCAGACGCATGATGGCGTGGGGCAGGGCGTAACCCTCATAGACTGGGACGTTGTGGGTCACACCATCACCAGCATCCAGCACAATACCTGGAGAGAGGCAAGGCGAGAGTTTAGTATAAGTCCAGGCGACAAAAAGTTCTCAAACATTTTAGTTTTGCGTGTAAAATTGTGACTAAAATGGGTGTTTGAAGGAGGATTTACAAATACACACTATCATAAGGGCCATAAAACAACATAAAAAGTCCCAGAAAGGCTGGTCGACTGTGCGTAAAAGTTGTGCGCAAAATGGCTACAATGGGGAATCGGCACATTAATAGCTCAATTAATATTATGTGTTGCGATTGTTATATAATGTTATCAGTTACATTTGTCAGTTACATTCATTTCTACAATAAAAACGTCTGTCTCTTTGTATTGTGTGTGTGTTTAGGCAGCTGCTTCTGTGTTATAGCAGCTGTTTGTTGTTGTCAGTCTTACCAGTGGTACGGCCGGAAGCGTACAGGGACAGCACAGCCTGGATGGCCACATACATGGCGGGGACGTTGAAGGTCTCAAACATGATCTGGGTCATCTTCTCTCTGTTGGCCTTGGGGTTCAGGGGGGCCTCAGTGAGCAGGGTAGGGTGCTCCTCGGGGGCCACTCTCAGCTCGTTGTAGAAGGTGTGGTGCCAGATCTTCTCCATGTCGTCCCAGTTGGTGATGATACCGTGCTCAATGGGGTACTTCAGAGTCAGGATACCTCTCTTGCTCTGGGCCTCGTCGCCGACGTAGGAGTCCTTCTGACCCATACCGACCATGACACCCTGAAGGGGGAAGAGAGGGCGAGATAATGGAAAGGTTACGTCAAGTAATCCAAACAGAGGTATGACCTTCTTCTGGCCAGATTAAAGTCTTTACTGTGTGGTACAAAAGGCACGTTGGCCATTGCGTAAATGTGCCAAATAACAGCGTGGGCCACAGAGACACAGAGAGAGAGAGCAATTGTGTGACTGTCTAATTTAGTCTCAAAGAGTCAAAGGCCACATTGCTGCTGGTGAAAGGAGCCAAAATTACATGGCTCAGGATACATAATGCCACGCTGTTATCACCTAATAGTTTTAATTGCACAAAACACTAAAATATTAAAATCTTAGTTAAATATGTTATTCACTCCAGTAGGATACCTCTGCCAAATTAGTGTACACCTGCCTGAAACAATGGCCAATTTATTTATTTATTAAAATTAGTGTAATCCGAATTGTATTTCTCTATATTGGACAATGATTGGCTGAGGTGAAATTGTTTTTTTTCATAACCTACAATCCGTCCATTTCCAATTAGTCTCTCCCATTATTGTATGGGGATTTTCTCTGCTGTTTACCTGGTGACGGGGGCGGCCAACGATGGAGGGGAAGACAGCCCTGGGGGCATCGTCTCCGGCGAAGCCAGCCTTCACAAGACCGGAGCCGTTGTCGCACACAAGGGCGGTAGTTTCCTCGTCGTCACACATGTTGGCTTCTGTCAGAGAGGAGGGGAAGAAACAGACTTCAGATCCACATGGCGATACATAGCCTACTGTATGTGACAGAAATTACTTCCAAACTCAAACTAACACTTTTGGTCCACCCTTTTGTTACTTGCAAGCTCGTACTGTGTCTTAATTACAAAGACTAAAAATAATTGTAACATTTACTGGAGCGTGAACATGATCAGGCCCATGTCTTGCGCTAAATGGATCTATGGCACATTGACATCAGGCCATTACGCATGACCTATAAGCCAATATAAACCTATAAAATCACATTACAATTGAACAATATGGAATTAAAATGTTTTTCCTTCAGATATCTATCTGAATTTGATAAGTCTCGACTATGATTTGCTCTTTATATCTTTATATTATTCTAATTTGGCGAGAGTAAACCTATGCGAATTCTTAAGCAAAATCAAAGATCTGCTAAAATTCAGGTGAATCTGTCTCGTTGTCACCTTTCTCAGGTAAACTATCCTGTCTGTTTAAATGGTCTGAAGGCGCATTGCGTCTTGCTGCATCAGCACCTTCTCAGGATTCAGTGCTACACCTATGAAGATGATGAAGTCAGTCTATCAGTCTACTTTATCTGCTTTATCTATCTATCTATCTATCTATCTATCTATCTATCTATCTATCTATCTATCTATCTATTCATCTATCCACAATTTCTAGATCTGATAGTTCAAATACGAGCTTCTCCTGTCCAGCACTGATACCTCAGCCTACTATTTACAAATCTTTTCCTTTTCCTTCAGTAGCAGGCTTCTCCTACAGTATAGCCTATCCTCCAGTGGAGTTGCCCATGTTGCCCCCAGTAGTATCTGGTCCTAGGCGTCCTGTCCCTGGCAGTCGTGCCTAACTTCTTCCCCATTAGATGCTCCACTGTTGGTCTGGTTACGGCCTAGTCTGGTGTCCCAACCTGGCTGTGTGGCTTCAGGAGTGGTCGGTCCTAGCAGGGTCTTACCTTAGGAGTGTGTCTGCGGCTCGGAGAGAAGGACCCAACTAGTGCTGCTGCTGAACCAGCTACAATCCTCCTTGCTGCCTGTCCACCTTATATACCCAACCTCCACCATTCACAAACCTTAACACTGGCCCCCATCCCGGCCCTCTGCCATATTAGGACGCTGACAGGCCGATGGCGAGGAGTGGGTGGGGGGTGCGGCAAGGAGGCGCGCCCCGCGGGGGGAAGGGGGGAGCTCCATCCATCAGGATCTAGGAGAAGACCAGGAGTGACGCTGCGCGCCCCCGACGAGGAGAGAGCGCGCGCCATATATGGAACTGTCGCTTTGACCTCCCATCGAGCCTCGCGGTCCCACCTCGAGGGCCGTATAAGGAGCGCGCGGGCCACTGGGGGTTTTCTAGGGGAGACGCCAGTTGCTACCAACCAGGGTTATAGATTTGCTGCTAGTAGGCCTCATCCAGCCTTAAAATGGGAAAATGCTGCCCTCAACTGAACAGATTTAGACCACAGAGAGCCAGGGTCCAAACTACTGACTGACAGGTCATCCAGGTGCTGCAGCCATAAAGTGCCAATTAAGAATCCAATTCACACTATAGTGATCAATACAAGATAACACAAAATAATTTGATAAAAGCTGAGGAGGAACTTTGTGTGTGTAAACAGTTAAATGTGTGTGCTTCGTCATTCCAGGCATGAAGTGTCAGTAATACAATTTTAAGTAACTATTTGTAATTGATTGCATTAAATGCTGTAGCCAGATTGAGCCCAGCTTGCATAAAAATGAGCCCAATATGGAGCAATGAGTAGAAAACTGGAGGCCCATTTTCCATTCATGTTAAGTGTATTTGTCCCCATCTGCAGCCTATAATCACTAATCAGTAAGATTCTTGGTGAGTGTGCACAGCAGATCTTGCTCTTTGCCAACTGTCATCCCTTTTCTTAATTATGCAACACTTGCATACACAATGGAATACTTTTTTCCCCATATACACATTAACAATTAGTAAAAATCTGCTCTTCTGCAGACCACATGGCCTGATATTCACACAGGTCACACAGTCTCATTGAATAAATAAGGAGAGAACCACTGAAACAGCCAACAGCTGAAACCGTATCTGTAGGGGCTACTCTGCTCTGTCACTGGAGCAGTTGGATTAATTATAACTCTACTGGAGGAGGGGAGCTAGTGCACATGTGCATGTGTGTCCGCGAGCATGTAGGAGTGAGAAACTAAGAAAGAAATTCAGTGTGTACATGGATGTTTGTGTATGTGAGAGACCAGAAAGAGTGGAAGAAGAGGTGCCAAGGAGCTTGTAATAAACTCAAACGAAGTGGGGAATGACAGAGGAACAGGGAGAAGTGTAGAGAAAAAGACAGATACATTTAAAGATGTAGAGAGAAAAATAGACTTGATTTAAATTAGAGGAGCAGAGGCACAGAGGAGAGAGATGACACCTGGGGACAACTGGGTATTCCTTAAGAAAGCAGCTAATGTTGCAAGGACATAAAATAGAAAATGAGACAAAATCAATGTGGCTTAGCATCTGGAACTTGAAGCATGAACACAACAAGAGATGTAGAAAAATTTAGTTTTTTATTCCACAACATTTTTGTCACACAAAGTTCAATGTTCTACAAGGAGGGAAGCAATTAAAGAAATAATGAATAAAAAAAAGTGCTGGTCCTAATTGTTGGTACAGACAGGTGACTATTTGCTTTCATACCATAACCTAAAGCTGGATTCATGTGGGAGCAGAGAAATGTTAACATATAAGCTTTCATGACCTGGGTTCTCATTATAGCAGCAACATAAAGCTTCAGTATGGACTGCAAGTGGTTGTATCTGACAGATTCACTGCCTGTGTAAACACAGATTTATGGAGAGGGACACGTGGAAGAGAAAAGTGAATGATAAGCAAAGACGGTTACATTTTCTTTATGCCTTGTTAGTTGAGCAGTAATGTGAAGTTGCATTAATTGGCCCTGCAGGTCTTCAGAGAATATTGTTTCATTCACTTCATATACAAATTCAACACCGTGGCAATACAGGCTGTCAGAGGGAATCCTCAGTGGTTATTATGTCAAGATAATAAAAATGAGAGGGTTGCATGTGGGCAGACTGAAAGTAGGGAGTGTGTGTTTTGTGTGTGTGTGTGTGTTGTGGGAGGGGGTCAGGGAGTGGAGGGGCTGCAGAGCAGGGTAGAGCTACTTTTATGTACTTGTTGTGAGCCATTTGGACTCCGAGGGCCTATGAAACGCCTAAAATGTAAAGGGGCTGGCAGTTGTCGGGGAGTGAAAGAAAGAGGGGAGGGTGGAGGGGAAGGAGAGGGGAGGGGAGGCCAGAGGGGCCGAGGGGGAGGAGAGCCGAGGGGGTCTCCTGGAGAGTCTACTTGGGGAAGGGGAGGAGAAAGAGGGAGGTGAAAGGGTGTGTGCAGCAGGTGGCAGAAAACATGAGTTCAGTTTGTCAGAAGATATGTAGCTCAGCCAGCTGAAGGAGACACTTTGGACAAGGAGAGTATTTTTTAGTCTTTTTTTTAATTTTTTTACTGTAAGTGTTATAGTCACATGTCAGTATTTTAGCCAGTATAATAAAAGGGAGAGAAGTGGACAGGTAGAGACAAATGGATGTTTGTTTTTTGTAAGAGCATTGCTCAGTCATCTACCTTGCTACCTGTTCAGTTAGATTTTTATTTCAGTCAGCACACACTCTCTGCCTCTCTCTCTCTCATGAGAGCACAGAGGGTGAGAGTGTCAGAGAAAGTAAGAATAGCACAAGCCTCGGCATTCAGTCGCTGGAACCAATACACTCGCTGCACACGAGTGTCCTACCTTTTTAAGTGTGGCAGTGTGCTCAACGACTCCTGTGCTGCATGTACAGTAGATTTGTTTTAAAGAGAGAACAGACAGGAGTCCTGTTGGAGATTTGAATTTTCTATCTTTCTACATTTTAGTTTTCTATCTCAGGTGTTACAGTGAAGAAAGTCTGAGGATACTGATACTGAGGATATTGTAAATGGACAGGTAAAAGGTTCACATTTTTTTCAAGTTTGTCTTACAACAACAGTCAGGAGTCCAAATGTACATCGAAACAGTTTTTGTTTTGAGACAGACTTGTAAAAATGTGAACATATCCTTTAATAAAGGAGTACAACGTGTGTGGTTTGATCCCATGAAGTTTCAGGACACATTCCTCCTCCTGTTTCGCCTCATTTTGTTAGCAATGTTCTGCACAAACCAGTGCAGCTTGCCGAGTGTGCACTGCTTTCTAATGCTGCTTTCTAATGCTCCTAATCAGGATAAACAAGACACAGTGGAAGGAGAGGCGTTAGACAGCTTGGTCACTCCTGTCCAAAGACCGTCCAAACATCTCCTAAAGTGAAAGGCGATTTTAATTTAACTTGTAGTAGAAGAAGGTTCATGGCTGACAAGAAAAACAAGATGTTTTACAGAGGCAGAACTGGGAGGCTGACCCCTGATCAGTGAGAACATTGGGCAAATTTCTCTCTTTTTCATAGAAAACATAAGATGCTTGTGCCTGTGAAGTGCACCTTGTTTTAAAGTGGTGGGATGTCTCTTATTGGCAGGAGACTGAAGACTCTCTCCACTAGTAAACCTCTGCATGGTCTCTAACCAGCCATGGTGGTGCGGCATGGTTGAGCGTAACCAAAATGCAGCATGGACTTATAAAGAATAAATCTATCTATTCTTTCTGTCCTATGTTATGAACAAATAAGGCAGATTAGCCCATCATTTTGTTGTGTAAGGATCAGGACCTCAGTTCCTCTAGTTCCTCAAATAGCTCGGGGTGGATACGGAGAAAAGCGAGGGGAGTTGCGGCACATGGAGTTGGAATTGGAAACCTACACAGGGCTGAGCGGCACCTGGTCAGCTGCATGAGCCAGCTGAGCTGTCCTCTGCAGAACAGGAGCACAACTGCTGCCTCTTATGGAGGGGTTGACCCACTGCTTGGTTTTAGGGGGAATGCTACTTTAAGAATGAAGAGACATTAGTTATTGATCACAGAGAGAGATTCAACAATCTAAAGGAAGATGGTGAAAAGAATCAAAAGACCTTAAGCTTAGATTCTCTTCACCACATACTGTCACCAAAGGTCAAGAATGAACAGTATAATTAGAGTATAATTCATTAAATATTTTATTTCAGTGGTATTTTACAGCATGGCTCTGCCTCTTGTGCCTGTACTGTTTTGAAATCACTTTTCTATCACATCAAACATACAGATGAACATGATTGTAAATATCTAAAGTGGTCGATATACACTTGATTAATCTTGATAGACTCTTAACCTGCCACACAGGTGCAACAAGCACTTACAAAAGGAGGATAAATCAACTGACTTCATTCATTTGCTGCTTTGCCAGGACCTGTCAGTGTGCCAGCAGATGGGACAATGTGCAGTGTCTATTTGCATGAGGAGCTCACCACACTGTCAACACAACCTACCAACAGCTGAATACACATTACTCATATCATTACCATGAAGTTTTATTTTGGTATGATGGACTGGATGAACATTGATCCCACCAACCTGCAGGGATCAGTGAACACTATTGAGCCTGGCTGTAGCTCAAAGTGTGAGGCAACAGCACCACCTACTGACAGCCTGACACACTGCACGGAAACACACAAAGTGACTTGAGAGACAGTTTGTTAAGAAAAAACACAGTTTGTGTTTTGAAAAATGTCTGTATGTTAAGTTGAATGAGCAGATGTGATGTGGTACAAGCTATGAAATATTATCGACTGTGTCTCCTGTTCCCATCACTTTTATGGTGATATAAGGTCGGCAGTATAACCACCCTTTTTAAGATAAAATCAAATATTATATTACAAAAATACTATTGAAACTGCATCACAGATTTGACAAAGTTTGGGTTACGGTTAGGGTCTATCCAAACCATTGAAACAATGTAATCAAATTTCACTAATAAAAAACAAAAGCAAAAAGAAAATCAGCATTTTTAAAGCCATTTAAATACGTTCTGATTTAATACTAGTGTACAGTGTATGTGCTTACACAGACCAAGTAGCCAAAACAGCTTAACAACAAAACATCCACATAAAAAATCTTCCCACAAATAAAAACTATTACTATTTCACTTTATTTACCTTTACATAGATGTATAATAATTTAACAAACAAAAAAATAATAATAAAAATCTATCATACATCATTTGTGTCATATTATTTATATCTCACAAGTTAAAAAAGAAACCCCCAGCGGTCTTCTGTGATTTGTTATATCATTAACTGACAAACTGTGAAGCACCTTCAGATTTTTTTTTTTTTTTTTAGTCCAGAGTGAACAGTGAGATGATTTCTAACAAAACATGAATTCTTTGTTAAATTTTAATGGGCAGGGTTTGGAAACATTACCAACTTACTTCCACAGAAACCACAAAACATAACAAGTCTGGACATGTGATGTTCAGAGATGACTTTCAAGACATCATTTTGAAGTATTTCACGTTGAAATGATGACTAATCTGTTGTAAGTCAAGTAAAAACCACTTGCTTTTTAGGAGAAATGACAAGTATCACAGCAAAAAGAAAACAAAGAACATAATAAACCATCTCGTAATGAATATGTTAACTCAGAATATGCTGCCATACAGTCCATACACCGTAAAATATATACATATAAAATTTATATATAACCTCTACATTTATATAAACAGAAAGTGATCGTATACAGACAACATTAGCCGGCTACTGAAATGGCCAATTACCAATGATCAGTGTTTAATTCATTCATCCCTTCACTGCCCCTCGTTTAAATATCATCTGATTCATTTAAATGTCTGTCCACAATCCACTATTTTAAGAGTCTTTTTGCGTCACTGCCTTCAAACTGTGACTGAAACAAGGATTCACAATGATTCAAGTTTCTAATCCCTGTCAAAAAAAAAACATCAACTAAAAACATACAAATAAAAAAAATCTAGCATAAACCTTCAAAGAAATGTACACGTTTGTAGTCCTGACATTTTCGTCAAATGGTTAAAGAAAAAAAATCTTATAGGAAAATATTATTGATCATAAGATGCTTTATCTACTATATGTATTAATATAGAATTTCTGCAATTATTACATCTAATTAATGTGACAAAAAGCTCCTCCACCATACTATCTGACCTCTGTTTTAGGTCAGTAGAAATATAGGAATTATAGTTTTGAATAGACTAATAATATGTGATCATTTGTTTGTATATATCCCGTACTGTATATCAATGTTGCTTAGAGTTTCGAGTCAGACACCTGCCAAATGTCTGAGCCATGATAAACATCATATAACCACAGTGTGATTTGTTGTTCATTAACCTGTATAAAAGTGGATTTAATTAAAATGTGTCCTTGTTGTAAAGTTATCTGTTAAATGCACTTTCACTAGCACCCAGTCATAACGGTTCCCAGCTACATTGCACAGATCTGAGCTCAATGAACAAAGGATGTTCAATGTTTTAAGTAATTTTCCAGTTACAAAGTGGGGAATTTAGCCACAAATGTAGATCACAAACAATTCTACAGTCCCTTTAGGGCTGTTTGGTGTAACGAGAGAAAAAAAGAAATCCTCTGAAAGACTCCGGTCTAGACTCCCCCTGAGCAGTGAAGTGGGCATTTACCATCCAAATATTTACTGAGGAGAATCATTACCTCTCCAAGCCAGCTATAATATTTAGCTGGCTCAACAGCTCTGTGGCTAACATGTACGTGGTTTTAGAGCTGTTTATATAGCATTTAATGCCGGCCAAGTGCACATCCTGTAAACACTGACCAGTGAGCGCAGCATGGAGGGGACAATCGTGTCACAGACTGACAGACACAGCGGTAAACACTCTCACATGTTCAAGTCCTAATGTTAGTTTCTGTTTTTCCACCATTTATAGATTAGACCAAGAAAGTTGACTAAGATTACTGTCTGATTGGCACTGTGCAACTTTTTGAAGACGAGATAATAAAGATGAAGGGATTTTAGACAATGAGATAACTGTTAAGAAAGGGGTGATTATGACACACAGACCACGTCTGACTTGGATGACATGTCTCTTGTACACTCCCTCCCAGAGAGCAGCAGAGCATCGACCAGAAAAGAGGCTGTTTAGCAGAACCTCAGTCAACTTCCCCAAGTAACTATGCACATTTTATTTTGTTTGACAATAAGAGTTTAGCAGTTTCAGGGCTGTCAATTAAATCCAAAGCAAGAAAAACTTGTGAACTGAACATGTTAGCAAACCAATCCCAGTGTAAATATGATTCACTGAGAACAAATCCTTGTTAGAGAAATAATGTATTTTAGATGTGTATCACCCTCAGCTGTGACTTACAGGACAGTTACTAATATTTATTTTATAACAAATGTGCATACATTAATCCATGTCCTTGTTTTCAAAGATATGTCAGAATAGTGTTCAGTCCTGTTTTACAACACAGTGTGGACAACACTAACAGCTGCTTCATTTGGCTTCGTTGAAACTCTAAAATGACTGACAGGCTCTGCTTGTAAGCTTCAAGTTTAAAGATTCAATAATAAATAGATACAAATTCATAAACAAATATTTAGCAGTTCTGTATACATCATACTGGACTGTTTTTGGTTTGGTTATGAAAATCATAAAGTGAAAACAGACTACAGTGTCTTTCATACTGTTACATTTCTCCCATATTCCTGAACTATTTAAAACAAGATTTGGGCTTTCCCCCAAAACTATGGTTATGACAGTGAATTAAAAATCACATGTTGGTTATGAATTTCCTGTGTGAGGAGTGTCTGTCTTCATCATGTCAGTGTAGAATTAGATATTTTCAAAATAAAGCATCTGGAGGCACTCTGACCCATGTGTCAGTTCTTAGGTCTTCACAGCGGATTACCCTGTTTCCTCTCCAAACAACTCTTCATGTGGTGCCAGGTAGTCATTCCAGCAGTGAAAGGACACTTGCAGCATTTAAGAAAATCTCTCTCTCTCTCTCTCTCTCTGTCCCGTGGAAAGTTCTGCTTTCCTTCAGCTTTTATCCACCTCTACCTACTCCCGGCAATACTTTTTTTTTCCCCATCTGCCCCTCTAACCCCTTCAGGAGCAAAGCCACTTTTCCCCAGCCACTGACCGCACCTCTTGATTTCTCCCTCTTCCGCTCTTCTGTACTTCCCGTCCTCTCAGCGAAGTGCTCGTTTGTGTTCCTCTTGTAGAAACGCCTGCTTCTCCATCAGTTTTCTGAACAGTCCGTGCCTGTTGCCTAGCAGCTCTGTGTGCTGGCCGCACTCGGCTATGCGTCGCTGGTCCAGTACAGCAACAGCGTTTGCATTCTGGATAGTGGACAGGCGGTGAGCGATGATCATGACTGTCCTCCCTGTTGATTGGGGCGAGAGGGGCAGGAAATAATAAAACAGGAGAAGCAAAGAATCTCAGGAGAAAAAAACAAACACTATTGAATGTTAGCTTTGTGCTTCATATATTTGAAAGATTTACCTTCCATCAGACGCTCCAAGGCCTCCTGGACCAGGAACTCATTCTCAGCGTCCAGTGCACTGAGGAAAGATGGTTGTTTAGGATTTTCTTCAATAAAATAACCTAAGACGTGTCTCTAATCAGCACAATAAAAAGGCAGTACTCTCATCATCATTTTTAAACACATCTACAGTGTTGTGCAGGAGTGAATAAAGGCCAAAAGGATAAAGATAGTGAAAGTTTTCTAAGCAAAGTAGTTTTGTTATCAGCCAACTTCCACAACAGTTCTTTAATCATGTCTCAGTCTGTCTCACCTGGTAGCCTCGTCTAAAAGCAGGATCTTAGGATTCTGTGGAGAGAGAACACAAGTAGTGGTGTTATACATACTGATTCAGGTTTCACAAAAAAAAGGAAAACTGAGACTAGAGTGTAGATCCTGGTTCCACTTGTCATTTTAAAGCCGTTTTTGTGGTTCAGTGAATAGAATGATTAGATACTGATGTGACAGGAAGATCCAGTTCCTATGACCTGAGGCCTGTACTACAAAGCAAGTTCAACATACCCAGGATATCTTTTCGTTATCTGGATTCACTAAACCTAACAACTGCAATCCCACTAAGCGGTCACACGATGCTGGTTATCAACTCAATAAGTCAACCCAGGGATTCCCAATCTAGAAATGAGTGCGTTCACATGAAAGGGGCTGTGTTTTTAGCATATGGCCAATCGCAAACATGACAGGTGTACTGGCAGCAGAGCGGCATACTTTACGAACGAAGAGCAAACTGTAATATTAGAGAAATACGAAGAATTTAAACATCATCCAGGCTAAAAGAAACACAACTGCCAAACACAGAAAAGATAGCTGGCAAAAATATCGCTGACTGTGTGAAGCGCAAATTAACAGGCTTATAATATCACTGCCCCGTCAGTAGTATTTCATTAAATGTATGTGTTGCTTAGATGTTCTTATGGTGTGTTTGACAATTTTAGCCTGATTCTTTCAGCTGCAACCCAGGCGGTGTCAAACGGACTTGGGAGCAAATAAAAAATAAATATAAAAATATAATTTAGCGGTAAATAGGCTTACGTTCATCTCTTATAAGTACAAAGCTTCAGTGCTTCAATCAGTCTCTGCTGTAGGATGATATCAGGATACAAAAGCACAATGAAATGGCTTTGACATTGCTGGCAAGAAGATGACACAGATTCGTCGGTACCTCCAGCGAGAAACTATCTCTCATATAAAAAAAGAGTTCCTCTCACGATCCACGTACTGAGCTCCACTTCTTTTCTATTGGTGATGCCATTTTCCAAGAGAATTGATTGGTCAGTAGGCAGTGCTTTTGTACCACCGTCATAATACTGAAAACCCAGGGTTAAACCTGAAGTTACCTCGCTAACCACAAATCCTGCTTCGTAGTACAGGCGTCTGGGTAGTGGATAACAAATGATATGTGAAGACGAGAGTTGTGCTTTCCTCTGATGAACAGTAATAAACAGTAAAACGGCCATGTTGTTGTACTCACCTTGAGCAGAGCTCTGGCTATGGCTATCCTCTGCTTCTGACCGCCTGAGAAACAAACACACAGGTTAACCATGAACACACACAAAGGCTTCGTCTAAATAGGTGTGTCTACCTATGTGTCTACTGTACGCATGAAGCCATGATAGTTAATAGTTTTTAAAGCGTTTCATGTTCTGAATAGAAAGAAAATAATGGACCATAATTCTACTATGTGAGGAAAAAAATGAATACACACTCAAAATAAAGTAACATGACTAAAATAAATATCTTTAATTTTCTTACTTTTTCATAGAAATAATTAAAGAACAGCAAATTAAGTATTAAAATATGAATGCATTATTGAGTTTAAATAATTCTTTAGAGTACATTACTGATTGGAATACTGATAAGGTAACTTAAAAGAAATAAATGAGCACCCTTCCCAGCACTGAACATATATTTACAACCACGTGAGAGTGAATAATAATAAAAATTGTCATCTTTAGTATCATCAACCTTGCTACAACTCATGGGAAGCTGGCAGTTGGAGATACAAGCTGTCTTGCATCAACAGTGAAGTACGTGTTGTTGTCATAACGCTGTCGTGTCTCAGCCTGCGTTTCTCACCTGACAACAGCACTCCCTTCTCCCCTACTACAGTGTCAAAGCCCTTGGGAAAAGCCTGAATGAAATTATAGGCGTTGGCCACTCTGGCTGCCCTGTAGATGTCCTCTGTGGTCACAGCATCTGGGTCCACTGCACCGTATGCTATATTATCTCTTATAGAGCAAGAAAACAGCACAGGCTCCTGGGAGAGAGGTGGGAGGAGCAGAGGGAGAATGTTAGAAAGACAGGGACAACCTTCACTCAAAGGCTCTTAATAATTGCACCGCGTGTCTGCCTAGTTTGTATAACAACATAAACAAGTTAAAGATTATTTTATTACCTGGCTGACAGTCCCAATGTGACTCCTGAGCCAATAGGGATTCAGATCTCTGATGTCATGACCATCTATAGAGATGATACCTGGAGAAAAGAGGCCATTCTCAGGAGGTAAAACAACCATCTGACAAAGACTTGCACTCTTAAGTTTCAAAGTGTGTAATTATTAAGCAACGCTTGATGTATCTGGGTACAGGAGAAAACGGAAGAAGCTCGCTCTCACCAGCGTCAGAGTCGTACAGCCTGAGCAGCAGTGAGACCAGGGTTGATTTTCCGGACCCACTGGGTCCCACCACAGCCATGATGGTACCAGCTGGGACCAGCAAGCTGAGGTTCTGGAAAATAGGAGCATCCTTACGGGTCGGGTAGGCAAAGGAGACATCACTGAACTCCAGCCGACCCTTCAGCTGGTCTGGTGGAAGCACTAGTCCTTCTGCGGAGGAGCAGAGGAAGAGGGACACAAAGACAAGTTTAACTTGCTTGACTGGTTTAATACAGCAATAATACAGAGTCAAATGAGGAGAAATAAAACAAATGGACAAGGAAATGAAGTGAAAGACAGTACCAGATTATTTTAAGTCTTACTACATTTTAAAATGTAAATTGTACATAGTGCAGAGACGGTTGAGAATATAGATGTGAAATTCCCCGTCATACACTTTCCTGTAAGCAGTAATGATCCAAGGAAAAAATACTTATTTACAATTCTGAAACAATTCTACTCAAAATATGATTGTTTTCTGGACACATAAATAATTCAAATAAGTTAATGATGGGTTTACAGGACAAAAATAAGTACTCACTGATGTGGTGAGGTAATACTCTCCTGTCTGTGTGAGTGCAGGTGTGTGTGTGTGTGTGTGTGTGTGTGTGTGTGTGTGTGTGTGTGTGTGTGTGTGTGTGTGTGTGTGTGTGTGTGTGTGTGTGTGTGTACTGACCATTAAGAGGAAACTCAGGCTTTCTGTCCAGCAGCTCCCACAGTCTGGTTCCTGCTCCAAAACCCTTCATCAGCTCAGAGTAGAAGGAACTCAAACCTACACGTCAAACAGAAAAACACCATCACACACACACAGTGCGTACAGATGGAAAGTACAGATAAGGTCATTCACATAACAGCAAAGTGCACATGCATGTACTGTATGTGTGTGTTACCTGCAATACTGATGCCCACCCAGAAGGTGTACATGAGGAACGATGAGAGCTCTCCCACAGTCATGTGCTGGCTGGCCATCAGAAGGCCTCCTTTGTAGAGCACTGACAGGATCATGATGTTACCACTGAGACCAGTCTGAAACACACACATGCACGCACAGACACACACACACGGTTATTTGATTACTACAACATCTGTCATCACTGCTACTCCCTGACACAGCACTGATTATACTAATTACAGCCTATCTGTACACCTGCTGGCGAGTCTCTCTGTTGATATCTGAACTACAGTTCACCGAGTGACAAATTTGAATATTATTAACCTGATGAGATTTGAATTAGAGAAACAGCCTGTGGGTAGGAGATGCAGGGAGAACTGATACTTGACAGTACAACAGTGAAGGCTGACAGAGAGGACAATATTTTCAATAATGATCAACTGAGAAATTCACAAAGAGCTCATCTTTCAGTCGTCACTTTATCAGAGACACCTAGCTAAATCTAATCCAATACAACAGACCTACAATAAATGATAACTTATCATGCAGTATATGGCTTTAATCAACAGGTGTTGATTACGTTTTATGGTCATTTTGAAGGCTGTCGTTTGTGGTGCTGATAAATTGCAGTGAATTATATTAAAAAGGTGTTTATAATCTTTTGTGCACCATCATTGACATAAGTAGGGGTGGACAATTAAAGCTTCATGTCATCCCACCTTAGGAGCAACTTAATATGCGGACAATGCATACAGATGTCCAAGTGTTGAAGATAGGAAGAGAAAAACCTGTTTAAGAGCTGTAAGACTTGCCAAGTTGTGTCATTGAATCGTTTCAACACCGTCTTAACCTTTTAAAGAGCACAGATGGGTTTATGTATTCTCTGACCTTGTATGGAGAATTGGAAAACACTTCTTTTTTTTTTTTTTTTTTAAATGGTGAAACATCCTTCATGTACGGCCATGTCAGGTACTGTGGTATTGTAGCAACCCTGAAATACAACGGCAAAAAAGCAGAAGCCTCTGTGCAACACTTAATTTCCTAACTGTGGATTCAGTTTGCTTCACTGACAGGACACACACACTTACCACTCCAAAGAAGCCAGCTCGTAGCACAGCCTCCTTCTTGGCCAGGCTGAACACCAGGTCCGTCTTCTTTGTGTATGTGTTGACCTCCGACAGCTCTTTACCAAAAGCCCTGACTGTTCGTATGTTGCTGATTCGCTCCTCTGCCAACTACACACACACGCACAGTTTTATTAGGACTTTATCTATTGGAAATCAGATGATCAACATAGCAAACTGACTCTATCCGCAAACTGAATTAAGCTACCACAGGCACTAAGGGAAACTAAGGGAAGGACAAACAGTATGGCTTTACTAACCACTAATATGAACTGCTGTTTTCAGTGCTTCACTATAATCATATAAACGCAAAAACACTGGGTTTACTATTATATACAACAAGTATGCAATCATACGCGATTAATAATGTGTTATTAATCCCCGCTGTTGAACATCTGGCAACTTTTAACACCAAAAATGTGATTTAAAAAAAAGCTAGTAACTACTTCTCAGCTGGTTCTTTGATCGGTATGTTTCCGTGCACTGTACCTGTGTGGCTTGTGCGAGTGCGTCCTGCGTGTGTTTAGAGATGGAGCGAAGGTATCTGCCGTAGACTATAGCAAGACAGGCCACGGGAGGAACAATCATCAACACAAACCCTGCTAAACTGGGTGAGACATAGAACTAGAAGAGGAGGGAGAGATAAGAAAAAAAAACAGCAGTTAATGGCAATAAAAGAGGAGAAAAGAAAGAAAAGATATGAGGGAGGAAAACAGAAAAAAAACACCAAAATGGCCCAGTAATTACAGTAATTATTTCCATTCATTTCCAACAATGTTAATTACACAAGGAAATAATTTTACTTCCATGTAAGTAAAACAAATTGTCTGTCGTGAGCATGTGTTGTGTTTTATGATTTTCTGTTTGTACAGAATACAGTCATCAAAGATGGAGCCAGAATAAAATCCAGTTTTGTAAAGGAAGAAGGAGCATCAGTTAAAAAAAAAATATATATATATATATATATATATATATACACACACACATACACACAAAGCACCAGTTCATCCACCTGTTGGTCAAAACTGTATTTAAGTGACCACACACAGAGTTTGGCCGGGGTGTGGCAGCCATTCAACAGAATTTACCCATTTCCTTGTGTTGATAAGAGGTATTTTTGTAAACCTGTTTCCCAGCAGTCCTATAGACTATGAACAGCAATGAGCAGGGAAACTCTCAGCTCACATACCAACAAAACAGAATGGAAAGGTACAGACAAAAGACGTCAGGAAGGTCACCACTTCTTCCTTGTACTGAACAACACAACACTATACATGCACACGTACTTGGGTTTTTAAATGTCAGACTGACTGGTTACGATCAAAACAACAGACATACTAATTATGTTAAATTCAACATAATACAGCATTTATTTCACAACATAAATGTATCATAAAGGACACCTGTTGATTCCTCATTCAAACCTCTCCTGACCAGCCACATTGGCCCACTCTGAGGGACGTACTCACCATCATACTGACACCAGCAGCTGCCTGGGCGACAGCTCTCAGCCCGTCTGACAGGTTGTCAGTGATCGAGCGGCCCACCACGGCCGTGTCAGCAGAGAGGCGGTTGATAAGCTCGCCGGTCCTACTCCTGTCAAAAAAAGCCACTTCCTGTCTGAGGATGGAGGAGAAGATGGAGGCACGGAGATTACGAACAATCTGTTGGCCTGAAGCGAGAAGAGGAAAGACATTAGTGAGGAATATGGAAATAAGAAACTGTTGCAATTAACTTAACAAATGTGGATAGTTGCACACATTTCATAACATTTTTTGAAAACATTACTTTAGCCTCTGTGAACTTGTGATGGACATTTTTTATTGTTTTGGCATATTGTAGAGTAAATAATTAATCAGTTGATTTAAATGATTGATGCTTGACTTTGTCCAAAGTTCAACAATACGCCTACCTGCCTCTCTAAAGCTCACTAATTAACACATAGTATCTCGTGTGTTTAATCTGTACACAAACAGAAATGTTGAACCATAAGGTTGCCAGGCCGCCGCTGATCGCCAAGAAATAATTAGAGCCACAACTTGTTTTTCAATGTCTGCTTGTGTATGGATTAAACAAACAAGATATATCATGTTAATTAGAGACCTTTAGAGGTGCAGGTAGGTGTATTTTTGATCTTTGGACAGAGCCAGGCTAGCGGTTTCTCCTACTTCCAGTATTTATGCTAAGCTAACCAACATCGACTGCCTCTGGCTTCATATTTCTCTTACTTTCCAGGGAACAGGGAAAGCAAAGATAAAGACCATGTAGGACAGATACAAGCAGATTCTACACATTCTGCTCATTGATGCAGACATCAGTGAGTTTGTGTTTAGTATTGGCTGTATGTACTTTGTAGTGATCATTTGTCTGAATATGTGTCTTGTGCCCGTGTTTCTTCATGTGCCCCTGTGGAGCATTAATGTCCCTCCTAGTCTCACCTGAGCTCTGCATGAGGTAGACTCTGGCAGCATTGGCTGCCGCACCGCACAGGAACACTCCCGTCAGCATGACACATAACGACGTCAGGGAGGCCGTCATTGTCTCCGTGTCTGTTCCAGTGGTGTAAATGGTGTCAATCACTTTACCCAGGAAGAATGGAGCTGACATAGTTACTGCACTGGAGACAGTTAGGAAGCCCACAGCAGCTGGGGCGGACAAAGGAAAAGACAGAAAAACAGAGAAAGGTCAGAATCGAAGCAAAAGATAAGACTTTAAACAAATTATTGTAGAGAGCAAAAGGCAGGGCTACAATTTATAAAAGGAAGTCTTAACTTCAAACTTGGAAGGGGTTATCCAGCAAAACCCCATGAAAGGTACCTGAGGTTGTTTTTCAAAACTCTCCAAACGAACATCATAAACAGCTGAGAGTAGCAGAGCAGCCTTTGCCAGATAATGAATACAATTTGACTAAATGTAGAAGTTACCAATCTGGGAATACCTGTCTCCAAACAAGGTCAGAGCAGCTTACAATGCAACTCAGTCACTGAGGAGACATACAGCAGGGGGTGGGGGCTTGAAAGCGCTTCAGGGTCCACATAGAGTGAGGTGGCCTGTTGTGACTGATTAGAAAAACTGAGAAAAATATGGCTGTGCATCCAACAGCCAGACGGAAGAACACGGGAGGTGGCAGGAAATATGGATACTGACTACCTGGGACCAAGCTGAGGGCCTCTGAAGTGTCACAACTATAACGTGTACATTTCTCTTAAGTTTATACTTTTATCTCATACTGCTGTGGTTTTTAACTTGCTTTAAAAAAAAAAACCAACTGTTGTACTATACTAGACCAACTGGAACAAGCAGAAATAAGATTTATGAATTTTCTTCCCCCCCGTATAGATTAAATCAAAATCATCCTCCCGTGTGGTAATGGAAAATGATGCTGCAGAAAGGTAGTTGTGTTTATATCCCCTCCAATATTTAGGCGAAGTGCAAGATATATGCAGCATTTAAACCATACAAGGTCTTCTTCAGACAAAAACTATGACAACTGTACTATTACCAGTAAAGTGAAAGCCTTTTAACAATTTGACACCTTTTTTAATTCTCTTATCAGGGAAGCCCTTAAAGGCTAGTCCACAAATTGGTGAGTCAATGACAACTGGGGATTTGTTGTGGATGGATAGACCTTCTTTTGTCATGGATATGGGGATGCAAGGGGCCAGGTAAATGTAAAGGTGCTCTCAATTCTGCCTCACAGACACATAAACACACAGTTTACCTGCCAGTCCCCATCTCTCCGGGTGAGCAAGTTGCAAAATCCTTTTAACATCCTCCACGGGGACCGTGGTCGGTGTTTGGTCTCTCTCCGTGTCCGCCTGTGTCTTCGCTGATCCGGCTGGTGTAGGTGTAGGTGTCGGTGTAGAGGCGGCTGAAGAGCTGGCGAAGGTAACAGGTGTGTGTGTGACGGTCCGTGCCCGGAGTATAGAGAGACCTCTGAGTGGACTGCAGGGCAGGACAGACGTGAAGGGCCTGGGTGAAGAGAGAGGGAAGGCAGGTGTCGGATGGACCGATGACTTGACCCCGGTCGACTGTCTCTTCCTCCGCAGGGCAGCTGAGAGGGTCACACGGTGCTCCAGCCATAACGTCCTCGGCTGTGTTAGCTCGAGTTTGGACAGATGCGCTCCATGTGTGCACCTGCACATGCGAATTAAAAGCCGCATCGTACTGGTTGTCAGCTATTGATTAGCTACTAGATAAATTCGACAAAAGGTAAAAGAAACAGAAGTATTTCCTTAGCGGCCAGTCAAATTCAGTGGTTGATAGCGTCCACTCGGAGAAACACGTTAGTCCCCCAGCCGTCAGGTCAACGCACCGTATCCACAGCCGAGCAGTCGCAGAGCTTCTTCCCGCTACATTGTCGAGTTCAGACCGTTATTGTCCGTTTTATCTGCCCCTGACAGCCGCCTTCACCCGCTATCTGTCCCTTATCACCGCACAGCTACCAACACCCTGCCCGCCGCCGTCCCCTGTCGCTGAATATCTGGTCGGCAGGCGGGAGAGCCGAAGACCGACTACCAAATCCACTCTGACAAACAAACCAAATGTCCCTGGACGGAGTCTAAACGGGTAGAAACAGGAAAGGTGACCCTGGTTCGGTTCGCATGTCCACACTCTTCTTCTTCTTCTTCTTCCTCCTCCTCCTCCTCCTCCTCGATAGAGGAATTCAACGGCTGATATCAGCCAACTTTCCCAGGCGTAACTAAGCAAACCCAGATCGTTAAGACCTCGCTGTGAGTGTTTTATGAATGAGTTTTGAAAGGTTCCGAAACAAAATGTATCATTAAATGTGAACCCAAAAATAATGAATCCTGAATTAATAATCATCCGACAAACCTCAGTTAAGTATAACTTCTGCCAGGGTCTGAGCTGAGAGAAGGAGAAAAGCGAATATTTGCCAGCCAACCGTTGGTCGATCATTAGAATCGACTCTCGATTGTTTCCGTCTCGCCGGCAGGGTGAAAGGTGAAAGTTCGTCCACGTCTGAAAACAGGAGACACGTGCAGGTTTAAGAAGCCGTAAGTCTAATAAGCGAAGTTTACACAAGTTTATGTTACTATTGTTAAACAAGTAACATTTAAGCTCAGTTATGGTTTGCTTGCGTGCAGACGAGAAGAAGCACCGTTATTAGCTTAATTTGACTTTAGCAAGGATATGCTACGTAGCTAGTTGTCGTTAGCTGTGTGCCAGTTATTTTATTTTTTTAAAGCCGTGTATGTTGAGAGTATCAGACAGACCTGAACACGGATGGAAATTAAAAACCAGACTGTGCAGAGCTTTTACCTTTTACCGGGTTCTTGTTGAAAACGTGTGCTTACGTGTGGGGCTCAGGGCTCCGCTGTGAGTTACTGGAATGACAACAAGATCTTTATCTTTATCTTTATCTGAAGTGAGATTCAGATCTGCTGTGGTCCTTCTCTATGGAGCAAACTGCCCGGTGTCCAGAGATCTGTCACAACTGTGTCCACGTTAAAAAAACCAAAACTCTTCTATTTCCTCAGGCTTTATTACTTTGTGTGTGTATTTTCTTGCCCGTGGTTTGTGTCTGTGTATTATTTACTGCCTGGGTGTTTACACATGCATTGTACTGTAAAGCACCGCCAGATTCCATGGTCGTATAAACATAGATCTCCTTACCCTATCTCACCCATGTAGTTTATCACTGTTAAATGAGATTAATAATTATCACAACTCTATTTAAAGATTATTTTCCCCCTATGTTGTGTTCCCTCCCTCTGGCCCTGACTCCTCTTCTCCATCCCCTCTCTTCAGGCCTGTGCAGCAGTAGCACCAGCTGCAGCGATGGCTGCCATCTACTCAGGTATCCATCTGAAACTGAAGAGTCCTCAGACTCCGTGGGAGGACAAGTTAAAGCTGGCACGTTTTGCCTGGGTCTCCTCTCAGTGCCTGCTGCCCAACAAGGAGCAGGTAACAGCTGAAGCTGTGTTACAAGATGTTTGTGTCGTCATATCATAGAATGATGATGATATTTTAATGTGGTGGTGTGGTTCTGACGTCAGGAACCCTGAGTAGATGTGGATGTTCTGTATTCAGTGTGAGAAGTGCCTAATGTAGTTTTTCTTCTGAGATGAATATGTTTCATTTTATGACCTAAATCAAGAATGTATCATCTATTAAGACCAAGACCATTCTCTGCATTTTAATTGCAGTCAACAGTCTTGTTAATTATTTCATAGTTGAGAAAAGATTCAATTCAAAAGCAGCATATAAATGTCTACCGCCTATCTAACTACATGTCTGTCTTAACCCTTTTCCCGTGAAGGTGCTGTTGGACTGGTGCACCCACGCTCTGACAGGCCGGTACAGTCAGAAGGTGGAGTTTTCTCAGAATGTTCTGGAAGGACTGTGGTGTTACCTGGATGATCTGCTTCGCAGCAGGAAGCTCCACTCCCTTCTCAAGCAGGGAAAGACCATCAGCCTGAGGCTCAACATGGCACAGGTGTGCTGACAATACTTCAATAAAGACGCCACCACAAATCTCGAGTGGTGTTTGTAATGCAATTACACTGATCTTTTAATTCTTCTTTTTGTGATTGTCTGCTGCGTAATCACACATTGTACTGTCGTTTTGGCTGTAGTGCATTCAAACTCTAGAAAGAGGGTGCGTTGACATTGATATATGCAGGATTTACTGACACCTCTTTTCTCTGTTTGCCTCTAGCTGCTGCTTGACCGTCTCCAGGAGTGTGCGCGTGCTGGCTCTAAGTCGCCTGTGTGTGTGTCCACCATACTGAGTGTGTGTCGGGGCCTTCTCTCTTCTCCTGCGCTCTCATCTGTCTTCACCACCAAGTATGAACTCATGGTCGATCTCCTGGTTAAGCTCTGCTCTCTGGCCTGCCGTGAGCTACAGCAGCCATTGCTCACAGAACCTTTAATGACTGAGTCTGTCACATGTCCAGATGAGGTGATGACTGAGCCTACTAACGATTTGGACATTTCCCAAATTGAGCCGATCACTGAAAGTCCTCCAGATCAGCCAGAGTTGGATGCTAATAAATCCTCTTCCAAGCCAAAGGACAACCTCCGTTCAGCTAATTTGTTTGAGGTGTTGCTTCAGGTGCTGTCATGTTATCTGTCAGTTCAGCGACAACAAGCCAACCCTAACAGAGTCTTTACTATGGTGACCAACCAGCTGATCCAGACGTTAGTACTACTCAGACACCTGCTGACCTCTGGTGAATTTGCACCTTCTCACACACATCTGCATCTCCGTCAGCAGCTGTGCAGAGACATCCGCATCAAGATAGACTCCATCCTTCAGTTGGCCCTCTACCCCTCTGAGCACCTGATCGCCTATAAGGAGGAGCTCCTTCCATCTAAAGAGGATTCTGGGAAACGTGGTTCTGGAGGGGCAAAAGGCCCCTTGAAGCCAGTCAGTGCTGTACTTTCCAAACTGAGTGCTCAGGGCTACTGTGAGCCGCCCCTGCACTACACTGTGAAGTCAAACACATTGTCTCTGCTGTTTAAGTTCTTTCTGGAAAGCTACGGAAAAGGGAGAGGCGAAAGCGAGGAAGCGCACAGGATGCTGTGTTTCTATTTCCTCACCAGGTTGGTCCCGGCCTTGGATCTAGATCTTGATGGACACCCACTCTCAGCTGCCAAAGCAGACCAGCCAGTCTCTGTGTCCCCTGGGCAGAAGTCTCCCCCAGCCTCCCTCTGTTCCCCAGAAAGCTGGAGCCTGGCTCTGCTGGCTGTGGAGTCCCTGCTAAGCCAGGCACTGTCAGCTGATATTTACAATGTAGCAGCAGACAAGATCAGACACGGTGAAGTCCAACTCAACTTTTACAGAGCCCTGGGACAAATGCTCTTCAATCAGGCCCAGCCAAGGTAGAACAAAACCCTCCTCTTTATGTATTTTTCATTGTCTGTTAAAGTTTTTTTTTAATATTCAGAATAATTGAGCTTTTTCGTGTAACCATTTTCTTGGTCATACAGTGAAAACCTTTTCTGTCTTGTCTTTCAGCATCCCAGCATGGTACCGCTGTTTAAAGGTGCTGTTGAGTCTCAACCATCTGATTCTTGAACCAGACCTGGACCAGCTGTCATCTTCAGCCTGGGTTAATTCTGAATGCTTGGAAGCACGAGTGCAACGGGCCAGACAGGTCTTGACTTAATCCTAAATTACATTTTGTATTTCTGCCCCAGAAAAACATGTAAATGCAGAAATTAAAATGTGTAAGAGATTTGTTTTAACTGGGACAAAATGTTTGTTTCCCAACAGCTCATGGTGTGCAGTCTCCTCCAGACCTACACTAAGCTCCGTCAGCTGCCTCGCCTCTTCTCCGAGCTCCTGTCTGTGATCTGTCAGCCAGCCCTGGACGACCTCCGACCTCCTTTGCTCCCAGAGGGCGTCTCCGCCTCGCTCAGGACTTGTCTTCTGGACACTCCCTCTTCCCAGGGCATAGAGATCTGCTCGTTAGTGTTGGAGAGCATCAGGAGATATATACTACCTGGCCTGGTGAAGCAGGAGAGGGGGGCAGAGAAGATGGAGATTGATGAAAAAGGGGAGAATAAAGACATAAAGGTGGACCAAGAGAGACAGGATGCATCTCTGAAGCTTTTCTCCCTCAGCCAGCTGCTTCATGTTGTTTTGTTTAGTCTGAAGACTCTAGACAATTCCTCTCCTCTTCCCATTGTCAGGCAGAGTCAGGGCCTGATGGAGGAGATGCAACAGGTAGTCAAGGAGTTACTACATCTGTTGTCAAAGGAAAAGAAGGCTGTCAAAATAAATACAAGTTCAGTTCGAAAGACCCCAAAGAAAGGAAAAAGGAAATTGGACCACAAAGAGTCAGCGGAGGTCTCGGAGTCTAAAATGGGAGCACTGTGGGAACAGAAGACCCAAGAGGCCGCTCTCCTCCTCAGATACACCTGGGTGGAAGTCGACACGCTCTTCCATATCCACTGCAGCAAATACACATCTCTCGACTCAGCCCAGACAGCAGCTGCAAGTGAGACTGAAAACCGTGCTGCAATCCCAACCCAACCAGAAAGTCTTCTATCTGGTGAGATTTTTCCAGCACATCTACAGCCATCCTGCAGTCCCATGAGCTGTTTGCTGCTCAAACTCCTCACTTTGCAACAGATGAAGAAGGTTTTGTTTGACGCCTCCTTACTTTCTGAAACCAGCACTGCAGCACTGCTAAACAGGGCAGCCCAGTTTATTTTAGCCAAATCAGAGTTCGAGGTGAGTCTGGATGGAGAGCAGTTATGGGACGGGCAGATAGAGAGTGTGAATGGCAACTCTTACCTTGTAGCACACTGGTATATTGTCACGTCCAATTTGCCTTTGATTGCTCCCTACCTGAGCGGAGAAGATGTGGGCTGCATAGCAGATGTACTTGTCAGTTCACTCCTCAGCAGACAGACAGACGGAGGAAAGCACCGGCCGCCTGGCTGTCTGACTGTCTCCCTCATCTCTTCGCAGCTTCTCCAAAGTCCTGTTCTTGCTGAGTTGCCCTCACTGTTCTCCGCCACAGTTTGTTCCCTCACACAAAAGATTATTGGTGTTCTCAAGGCAGCACATGTACCCAAGGTTTGTCCCACGCTCCTGAAGTTTCAGGAGAAAGGAACTGGAGCTAACTCTTTAGAGGGAGATGCCAGTCAGCCTCTGTTCACCCTCGTGAATAAAGAGACTATAACTGAGGATATATTGGCATCCTCAATGACTGGAGAGGTGTCTGTATTGCTGACAGACACACAGAGCAAGGAACTGGGAAACTTGCTCCAAATCTTAACAAACCTAAACCCAGATGGGATGAACTCTGAGGACCTCTCCTCTATTTTCCTCCTCCTCTTCTTCATGCTCACCTCCACCTCCAGTCAGTCAGACCAGACGACCGTGGACCCTCCTGAATCTGGAGGTGACGCTGTGTTCCTGGTGAAGCTGCTCAGGATTCTGACTTGTCTCCTGGAGCGTAGAAACTTCCAGAGTGTTTTGAAGCTCATCCATGGTGGTACTCTGTTGCAGGCTGCTGTGTCCTCTCTCCTCTGGCATAGCAACAATGGAAGATTTCGAGCCACGTGCAGCCCCGATTGGTTGGATTTGATCAAAGCAGTGCAGGGCTTCATTAGGTCCTTGATCCAGTTGATTATAATCAGAAACAGCAGCGTTCGACTTAACCTGGACCAGTTTGCCTCCTATCTTACCAGTGCAGAAATAGCAAGCAGGCAACTTGTGGCACCCAGTTCTGCAGCTGTGTCAGGTAAACCAGATCCAGGAGCATCCATGTTGTCTGTTCATCTCCTGCTGGCATCGCTAGCCTCTTTCTCCCAGACAATGACCTCTAACCTGGGAAGGAGTAAACCAATGGATCAAACTTTGAGCCAAATGCTCGCCCGAACAACTGCTTCACTGGGACCAGCTGTTGAGTCCGTCCTGAAGCTCCGGACTGTTAGTCAGTCAGTCATCCAGCCAGCCAGCATCCTCGGTCAAGCCTTTGTAGTAGAAGTTGTTACTGTGATGCTGCACTGTGAGCTGTCCGCACTGTCGGTGCAGGGAGAGAACAAGCAGCACGGTACCAAGCTGAGTCATTTGACCCTTTATCAGGGCTTCTGTGCGCAGATCCTCAAAGAAATAAGTTCTGCCCACCGGCCCATGGACTTCCTGGTGTCGGCTCTCCGTTTCCTGACGGCTTTCTACAAAGCAGTGAAGAAAACAGGAGGAGAGAGCGAGGAGGAGCACGAAGAGGAGAAGACGGGAGGAAAGGAGTTGGATGCGCTTTACACGCAAATACTGCAGAATGTGCACAGACTGCTGACAGGTACATGGACAAACACATCATTCACCTGTGCAATCAGTCAGTGTTGTCCTTTCATTAATTACCTCTGCATATTGCACATATTGACAGTTTACAACAGAGTGTATTTAGTTTATTCCACACCAGCTGTTTGTGTTGAAATAGCTAACAGATATGACAGTATATTTGTAGAGTTTTTTTAAAGGAGCTGTTGTATTGGATTGCATTAGGTTTCACAGGTGTACCTATTAAAGTGGCCTCTGAGTGTATGTACGCACATACATAAAATGAGAAAACATTATTATAAACATTAGAAGCATTACATCTAATGCGGCCTATTTGTTATGCATTATATCCTGTTGCTGTGTCTTCCCCTGTAGACACAACAACAGGATATAACACACTTATTTGTTGATTTGACTGAATGGAGTTAATATTTTGTGTCATTGTTCTCATTGTGACACATTTTCACTTTGCTTTCAGCTTCTTGGCTGTCTTCGAATGATGTTTGTGAGCTGGAGCCAGCTGTGCAGGAGCTGCTGCGGCACCTGCTGGAGAAAAGTACTACAGGTCAGTTCAACCTGCTGCTGCTGCTGATCAGAGAAGGACTGGACACTGGCCAGCTGAGGGCAGGAAACTACAGGGTGAGGCCCAAATCAATCCTGAGAGCTTGTACGCCTTTGTTGTTTCATGTTTAAAGATCCCAGAAACTGTCTAAATATTGTCTGATTTCGTTTTGTTTTTTCAGGGATGTAATTACAATGTCTTACATGAAAGCTCCTCTTACTTGATGGGAGGGAGATTCTGCTTTGGGGTTGTTTTTTTAAAAATGAATCATATTTGCTGTGACATGAACTGTTTTTTCTCACTCTCGCTCCTCCTTTCCTGTTCTCCAGGAGGTGCTGTCTACAGTAGTCATCATTAAGCTGCTGTCCTGTTGTCAGTTACCGGAGCCCTGCTCTAAAGCTCTGTGGCTCATTGCACCTCAGATTATATCTGCTGTGGTGGTGAGAAAAACACACAGTCACACACACACTCAAGCACACACATGCACACAAACACGCAAAAGAATTTGCTTCAGTGAGCATACACACATATACAGACATGCACACATAAAAGCACCTGTGCACATTATTTTGTTGTTAGGATTAGGAGTTGTTTGGGTCAATCAGATAATTTTGTTATAATTTGTCATTAAACTAGTCATATCAGACCTTATACATGAATGTTTGAAAATGGTGTTGAAAATGTCCAAATCCAAACTTCAGGAGTGGTGACGGTGTTTGGGGATGAGAAGGAAATGATATTTTCTGATTGCAATTTCTCTGCCAACCTGACAAGAGGAGCTGCCTTCTAACCTAAAATAGTTTAAACACTATTGTGTTAGTGTAGGTGTGTGACGTTGCGTTGTCCAAATAAAGACCTTACGACCAATCAACATATCTAGTTTAAAATCACTGGAATGAGGATATACTGGGAGACATTTGTAGGATGGATTGAACTGACTTGACAGTGCACTTGCTGGATAGAAGTATTCCTTAGTGCCACTAAAATGGTTCTCATTACATTTTGATAATCTTGTGATTACATATTTTTTCCCATGTGTAGATGAAAGAAAAGCCAGAATTCTCAGTGTAACAGGCACAGAAATGTTAAGACAAGCAGAGGACAGTGCCATGCTGGGAGTATTTTACAGTATGTTCTTTGGCCCTACATCAGTAATAATTTTAGTGACTGTGTGCTGTAAATACATGTGACAGCCGTCCTGAGTGACTCAGCAGGCAAATGACAATCACAGTCTGCTGATTTCCGTTGGAATGCCTGGTCATTGTAATTTCCACTGAAGCTCTTTTGGTCAATGTGTTTTCCATGAGGCCTGCTGGGTGGAGCAGACAGACAACACCGCAATCTGCTTAACCATACAACACACACACACAACACACACACACACACACACAGTACTTTATGTGCTAACCATGCTGTTCTGTCTGTTACCCACACTCATTATGTCCATATGTCTGACATCTGTCTGATCTATATGTCCTCACCCTCTTCTCTGTAGACGGTGTGAGAGGAGGCCCTTTTTAAAAGTCTTAAATCATCTAAAATTTAAATTTTTAAAAGCAGTAGAATATTTGTAAAAGTCCTATTTTTTTTTTGCAACACACAGTTCTTGAACAGCACATCTTCAGTGAATATAGATAGAATTGGGCAAAGTAGTGCAATATACAAAAAATTGCTTTATCATAACTTGTTCTAACATAATAGGACATTTCGACATTTCACAGTGCTAAAAGCACAGGTGTAAATAATAAAATGAATAATGGCTTAATTCCATTTAGCTGCTTCAGTTTCAGGGTCCTGTTATTGTGCAAGCTGGCTCACTGTCATGGCTTACTGGGACGCTTGAATAGAACAGAGCCATCGTTAATGTTATTAGTTACACCTGCGCTTTTCCTAATATGACAATATTTAATTTGGTATTAATTACTTCTAGAAAGCTTTAAAAAGTTATGGAACTTGAAGAAAATCCCTGACATGTCTTTTGTGTGTGTGTGTGCATTTGCAACTACTTGCTCTCGTAGTTGTCTGAATATGTTTACCTCTCTAACGCTCTGTGTGCGTATCTTTCTGTGTTACAGTTCTTAGTAAGATCGTCCAGTCAGGACGCCTCTCTGACCCTTCCCTTTACCATTCCTACGGTGATGTCAATGACATCACTGCTGCGTCAGGGGGAGTGGCGCATCACCAACCCTCATCATGTGATCTTGGTCCTCGGAGCACTCCAGGCGGTGCCCCTCGACCACTTGACCCCACCTGTCTACCAATCAGCGTTCCTGGCTGTTCATGAGGCGCTGTTTGCCATGGTCCAGTGTCATCCTCAGGTAGGACAGGGCAGATGGGTGGAGGTGGGTGGAGGGAGGGAGTGAATGGGTGCGGAAGTAAACTTGGAAATGAATGGGTAACAATAATATCAAAGGTTTTTAGGTGTGATAGAGAGATTTAAAAGATCAGATTAGATTAAAATCTGGTTTAATTTGGCCCCTGCAACAAGATATGGTAATATATTCAAAGAAAAAGAATAGAGCAAATGGGAGTGGTATAAACATATACAGATAACACATAATATAACCATACACATAGCAACCAATACATCTAGCACAAATGTGTGAACAAAAGACAGAAAATATGCACGATGTAACCATGAGTGTATTAGAGAGTATCACAGAGGACAGAGAGACTGTGTTAAAGAATTACGGCATATCTACACACAATTCACAGTTGCCAGTTTATTAGGTACAACTAGCTGAAACGAACACAGTCTAAAACAACAGCCCTGCAATAAATCCTCCCTTCATGAAGGTTGTAATGTTCAGTTTGTGTTGAAACTGTTTTAGAGAGGTGTTGATTCAACTTTATGGTCATTTTGGAGGCTGCAGTTTGTTATGATTATGCATAGACATGGAAATGGTCTTGAGAACTGTTAATCAATTAATCAAAATAGTTGCGATTAAACGCTTTTATCTAAAATGCAAGATAAGGAACATATGATAAGATGACTAAACAGGCAGAGGCATGCAGTGCTCAGACACACACACACACACACACACACAGTAACACTTAAATTCAGCCTTTAATAACAGGAGAGCCATAAATAAAGTGCATCAATGAATGAACACATTCAAACTCCACACACAAAATGTGGTTTGAACCCATGGCCAATATAACATCAGTGTATCATGCAGCCCAAGTATTTATATGTATTTCGCCTTTATCAGACTGTATAGAGTGCAGAGAGACATTGAAAGATTAATTTCTATTTGCAGTGAAAGACTGCCTCTTTGTTGTAAAGATACTATAGAAATTTAAAACATTGTTCATTGAGTTTATAGGTTCGTTGTTGACATTGGAAATTCTTTGAACCTTTTGTCCTTTTTTTTATTAATAAAACAATAATATTGATCAAAAAGTATCAGATCTTAATTATAGGTGATTATTGGGTTAGTGCATTATAATACAGCAATTTATGTTACTTTTTTTGGTATATTAACATTATTATGGAAAGTGTGCTAATCAATTACATTCAGATTTATCATTTGCTAGATGGTTTAAATCAGAGACTGTATATAAAGATGAAGAAAATATTTTTGTATAACTCAACCTAGGGACTTGTGTAATGAAGGTCATTATAGGTCAAGGCTGCTGGTTTGAATCCATGATTTAAAGAAAATGCAGTATGTGTATTAAACTGCTGAGCCCACAGGATGCCTCAGAGGAATTTCGCTTTCAATGAAAGGATATTGCAGCTCACCAGAATCATGCTGCAGCTGCACGAAAACCTCATAATGTCCAAATCTTCAGCTTTTACTGCACATGCTTGCATTACACCCAAAGTGTCAAAAAGAACAACATTTCTCCCTATAGAAAGACACTTTACTAGAAATGTAAAACTTTTAAATGGGAATTCACATTCCATCCCACACACGGCCTTTTGTTTGGTTTACAAGCTGCATTCATGTTAAAATGGTGTTAATGTGATAATTTCTTAGTTTCTTGCTTTCTGAAATGTTGACAGTTTTTTTTTGTTCAGAAACAATGACAGAGTGCGACTGAAACAAGGCAGCTGCATTGAATAAAACAAGGCAAGAACCAGCTAACCGATATCAGATGTTTGTGAGGACAAAAGACAAGCGGTAAAGGAGAGAGAGAGGGAGGGGGGAGGTAAAAACTGAGAGGAGAGTGGAGGCAAGGAAGGAAAGGAAAGTACATTTATTGAGGAAGGGAGGGGAATAAAAATAAGAAGTGACAAAGAGATGAGGGAAGAAGCAGTAGACGGAGACCAAGAGACCAAGATGTGATTTGAATGCGATGCATGAGGGACGTTCCAGGACAAAATAGAATTGAGGGGAGTGAGCCGGAGAAAGGAGGTGTGATAGGACGGAGAGGGAGGAGGTGGAGAGGAGGGGTAGGGGAGCTGGCATGCAGTGTAGGTTGGCATGGAGCGGGTTTAAGTCGATGGAAACCATTACTGAGCTCCAACTGGGGGGGGGGGGGTATGGACAGAAATGCAAACGTAGCTCTTGTGGGAATCCAACTTTTACCTCAGTCATTTTTTGGACTGTAAGTTTATGGTTGCTTTGTAAATGACTCAAGCTGTGAAAATGATGTGGTGGATGAATATTGCAGGACTGTTCTGTCCAAATTTAAAAAGGTTTCTCTGCTCAACTCTCTCCTAACGTTCCTAAAACTTTTCATTTCCCTTTTAACACAAGTTTTACCACACTCGATGACAATGACACATGTATTTTCTCCATGGTTGTTGCAATGTGAAATATTCAAACCCGAGACACCATGATTATTGGCTGAAATGTTCTGTGTTTTTTGTATGCCGTTTTCTACATATTTTCCTGTAATTTACCCTACATATTTGGTGTGTTTTGTTTTTTTAAACAATCAAATATCCTCTAGAATTTAAAGTAAAATTATGAAGGTGTACACCACTCTTTTCCATCAGTAAGTCTGGCAGAGCGGGATTCATGTGACAGTCTACTGTATTAGCGCTGTGAATAGGCAGTCTTATACTGCGAAGTCAGTTGAATATCCTGAAGAATAAATGTACCATCCTTCCATGTCATTGAATCTGACTAATGTTTGACTGTATAAATATATTTTGTGACCGTATACTTCCTGTGTGGCCAGGTGATGTTGAAAGCAGCTCCGTCTTTCCTAAATGTCTTCTACCGCCTGGTGGCGTCCATCATGCAGGAGGGTCGGCAGAGAGGAGACAGTGACGCAGGTAACACACATACACACTCTGACAAGAAGACTCGTTATATTACCTTAAATTAATGTGGAGAAGAACATATTCTAATGCTGTCTGTGCAAACGGTTGTTTGATTTAACCTACTTGGCAGGTATTTGAGAATTCAATTCATCTGATATTCCAAACATGTTAAGAGAATTGTGAATAAATTATTTACATATACTGTTTGATCCAGTCTTTCTACCCCTTTCCTGTTACTGGAAGCTACTGGAAGCTACTGGAACTGGTCGGCACATGCCCAGATACACATTGTTGGCCGTTTCTGATATTTACTCAACAGCAGTAGCCTTCCAGAAAGAGAGCAATGTTAAGACAGGGAGCGTTCACAGTCTTGACTCATTTTTCTGTCTTAATCCACTGCAAACTGCAGACATCTGCTGCAGAAACCTCGACTTAATCAACACAGATATCATTATTTACAAGCAAATAGGTCTGCTTTTAACAAGTTGTACAAGTATCTGTAATTTTCATCCTGCTCCTCTAATAACCTCATTTCTTCATGACTTCCAAGTGAATTTATTACCTTGGCTTCAAAAACAAATAGTTAAGCCTTAATAGTGCAATTAAAGTGCAACAAGTCCAGGGGAAACTGCACCCAAACCACTAAGTCCTAGTGGGTATAATGCCCTCTGTGTACCTGGGGATGATGTCTAAATAGACAAACTTGATTTGCCAGATTTTAACATAAATCTCTGTTTTTGAAGGTCCAGACAGCGACGTGTATCTCCAGTGCTCCAGACTGACAGAGAGGATGTACTCTCACATTGCTGCTGCAGCTGAGAGCTTCACCACACTGTCGGCCTTCATGGTGGCTCAGTACGTCACAGAGCTGCAGAAGGTACACACACACACACACACACACACACACACACAGAGTCATACTATCCTCACAGTTCCTCATCCAAACCCATCTGTCATCCCCTGTGATTTTCTACAGCTGTGAGTACACACACATACACACACACACGTATGAATGAGGCAGCAGGATCTTAGCTGATCCTTTTGATCCAAACTAGTTTGTCTGGTGGTGTGCGTTGAGCCGGCGAAATTCAGCCAAGCAGAGTGACGGAGATGCTGACGCTCAGGAGCAGAGATTGGAAAGTATTTCCATTGGCCAGATTGTGAATGTTCACAAATCTGAGTGAACAGGTCCAGGATTACTGAAACTTCATGTGCTGGATTGAAGCTTTAGGCTGGATGTTCCCTCCGAGCAGTGAGTCACGTCTGGGTTGTGAACGCGGCTCCTCTCTGCTACCAGACTGTGTTTAACATGACGCCAACCTGACTCAGCAGTTTCCAGCAGAGTCGCACATCGAGAGGAAGACATGAAAGTACCCGTCCAGACAGGCAGACAGACAGGCAGAAATAGTGAGAAAGAGGTGTTTGGAATTCTTTGAGCTCTGTGTGAGTCATGTAATAATCCTAAAACTGGATTTATATTGTGCTTTTAATTGGGATTTTCTGAGAGATGGACCTCTTTGTAAGTCAGAGGTAATTCAGGCGTCTCTGTGTCAGAACTGTTTCTGATGGCTCTGAGCCTGAACTAAGCTTTCTGCTTTTTGCAGCAGCCAGGTGTTATTGGACCAGAGTGGAGCTGCAGTTAGACAAGTACAGTTTTTATGCTGGTGGAGTTTGTGAATTTGGGCACTAGTCTTGGACTTGCTATTCTATTGAAAACCTTATTGAAAGAGTACTCCACCGATTTAGCACTGCACTCCTATAATATTGTCGGACTCATGATGGACAGTTTAAGTCTTTAGTCTTTTTTATTTCATGTATTCTTTTTCCTTGTCAAAACCTGGCACCTACATTACCCACAATGCAGTCCAAAATCTCAAGTTTGTCTCAGAGATCTTTACAGTTTATACAGCATGTGACACTTTCTATCTTTAGACCCACAATTTGGATTAAAAAAAAAAAAAAAACTTTTTGTAAGGACAAAAAGGGGAGAAACCTCTTGAAGAGCAACAGAGGAGGGATTCCTCTTCCAGGACCGACAGACATGAAACAGGGCTCCTGCTCTCTTCAGGTATCACAGAATCCAGATCCAGGTGTTGTAACAACTACAGGTATTTAGACCGTCGGCATACCACTAACTGCACCTTTGGCAAACTACTGACTTACTGCTCCACATGACATTTGATAGGTTAGCTTTGTTTGCAGAGAACCCACAATAGGCTGTTCTCTTCATAATGTGAAGCCTGTAATTAGGTGAGCGAGGTTTTAACTAATCATTTAACAGGTGCAGTCACCGGCACGGAGCGGCCATCATCTTCACACTCTTTGTAGTGGTGTATGTGAAAAGTCTGAAGCCTGTGGTCCAGCCAACTGTACAAGTCATCAGGTCATCGTGTGTCACACCTGTGTACCATGTAACAGGGATGAATAACCAGACACCACTGGATTTTCTCCTGGCTTGTAGTGCAGGGTTCACTGAGCCCAAAGGGTGGTGTTTGTCGTGTGTGTGTGTGTGTGTGTGTGTGTGTGTGTGTGTGTGTGTGTGTGTGTGTGTGTGTGTGTGTGTGTGTGTGTGTGTGTGTGTGTGTGTGTGTGTGTACACATTAGTGTGTTGTTGGAGAAAGAGAGCGAATCTTGGTGTAGTGTCGGTTGTCTGCTGCTGCTCGGCTTCTGTCACACAGGTAGATATGAAGTATGAGGGTGCGTAGTCTGGATCAGACTGTGTGGATCTGGATCACTTGACTAAATTGTGTATTGAGTTTCAGATCTGAACCTCAACGTGGTTTAAATGATGTGTCTGTCTGTCCAGTCACACACAGAAGAGCACCACATCTACAGTACAGCAGGCTGAAAATAGGGACAATTACAGTAACGTTATGATATTTAATGATCCCCTTTAGAAAGTTCTTCTTTCTGATGCTCAAATCCAGGTTTATGGACCATTTCTTTATAACCAACCCTCTGCTTCATTTGCCTCTTTGAATATTTGCTGCTCCAAACAGGACTATAATGAATTGATCGTCAGTGTCGTCCCTTTGTAGTCCTGCTCTTAACATTTGCATTAACATACGTTTTGCCAGGATAGATGATGTTGTCTGTCCTTTGATGCCACTCAGATTGAGGCTTATTGTTATGAAGCTGGATGTGAGACTTAAATGAATATTCAACTATTCTGGCATATTTATTGAAATTTATTAAAAGTTTTCTGGTACAGGATATAAATCCTCCACACCAGACTCTACAACTCAAATCCATACATACAAAAAAAAAGAAAAAATGCCACAATAGACTTATTTAAAGATCACTAATTACACAATAATCACAAATTTCAGAGAAACACTTTAGTGGGAATAATTTTAAGGCGTTCCCTCTTAACTCTCCCATCTTAACGATTATTCCAAAATTGGATGACAGGCTCGGCTGTGGTATCATATATTCTGTGAACCATCTTATAAATTTCAATCATGTCTCCTCTGTGTCTCCTGTATACCAGAGTTGGTAATAGTAATTTTCTCAACCTCTCTTCATATGACATCTCTTTCAGACCTGGAATTAGTTTAGTAGCTCTTCTCTGAATCTTCTCAATTTTTTCTATATATTTAATTTGTAAGGATAATTTATAATATAATTTATAATTCTGTATATATATAATTAATTTGCCTGTATGAAGACGCACAATATCATGTTGCCATAAATTAACTAAGAGAGTCTTATTAAAATGCACGAGGAAGAAGCAGAGATGACGCACAGTGGGTGTGAAACAGGAAAGATCCTCGCTGGCTGGGGTAACTAAGTCTGGAATTTCAAGCTGTGAAACAAAGATATGATTTATTTAGCTATGAACATTGTGTGACCTCAGATTGGTCTGCCTTGCTTTTTCCATATTTTAAATTCCTGTCTGTTCTCCTATCGTCTCCTCTGCTTTCTTTTCCTTTCTCATAACTGCCCTCTCATTTGCCCCTCCAGGTCACACTGCGACCAGACGTTAAGCAGCATCTAACAGAGGGGATCTATCAGATACTGGACCTGTGTATGGAGCAGGATATCAGGTGTCTGACGGCCGGACTGCAGACGGGAGTCAGAGAGGTGTTCAATGAGCTGTATGGCAGCTACACCCACTACCACAAAGCACAGAGGCAAGGAGAGGACAAGTACACCGTTTGAACTGCCGCAACAAGCACTGTCAACCTTTGGTTTAGGTTTCAGTTTAATTAGATTAGAATACATTTTCTTGCCATGGAAAGACTGTTTATATGTAATTTCTGCTTTTGAATGGGAAGTCAGACATAACAGCTTGTGGATACCATACGATGTACACAGAGTGTAAACACAGTTGTTACTGAGAAAGCTCACACTAGATTTGTTTTTGTCTCCTCAGACACAGTGTTATGTTAAAAATAAGAAATGGGACATTGCAGTATTGCTTTGAATTCTGCACCTAAACACAACACAATAATCAATATACAGACATTCTGAGGAAACAGCCAGCAACACAGCTGCATGCCACCTCGACTTTTTGGATATTTAAATAGATTAAGCTGAAAATAGTTAAAAGGAGGCAGCAGAGAATTGCTCCAAAATGGCCTGAGGTGTGTTATGAACAGACCCACAGGCATTAAGAACACATCTGCGCTGCCTTGATATGCAGTAATTGGTGAATATTTGTTGTCTGCAAACACAAAGCTATCTACAGGTGGATCACTTTGGTTATACCCTCATCATAAACATACAGCACGTGGCTGACTGGAGGAACAGTACCTGTTTTCTCAGGAGGCACAGAGACTGTGGGAGGACCTTCACACTGTGATGGAGTCAATACAAGAAGTGCTCACTGAAGTTAAAATTACCTCTCACTGCAACCAGGACAAATGATGTGTAAAATGTTTAGATTATAATTTAAAGAAACAGGTTTCAGTGAGTTATGATTATCATTTCCTTGAACTGCTGAAGAAAATGTGAATGTATGTGTTAATTGTTTTGTTTTTTACCAGAACGTAATGATTTAATACAGATACATTTAAATACAATACCGTCTCAAGCCTGTTTAATTGCGTCATTCTGTGCACAGTATTGTTGTTATGCATCATATTTGAGTACAGTAGAGGATCAGACACGAACTGTGAGGGGAGATTAGAGAGGATGACATGCAACAAAGCCGGATTCAAACCGGGGACGTTGCAGGTAAGTGGTTTGCATCTTTTAGACTGCCAGGCCCGCTGTGACACCCACACAGCATTGTTGCTTGCTGGAGTATTTCTAGTATAGAGGCCAACAAAAGACATGAAAACACTGTGCTTTTTTAGACACACGACAAAACACCAATGAATAATGAAATAACGCAGTCACAGCGGTGTTACTGTAAAATAAGGGAAATGATCTCTCAGACTTGATGAGTTTTTGGGCGTTTACATTATGAAACCCCATAAGAGAACAAGATATTCTACTGTTTCTATTATCACAACTCCCATTTGAGCACACTGATTTAAAGAAAAGCTATAATGACATTTCTGTGGGTGTTGTGTGTTTAGTTACTGCAGTAGGGCAGTAAATGTCTGCTGTAACTTTGGATTTACTGTACGTGCTTTATGTGAAAACACAAACCTTTAGGTCAAGAACAGTTCTTGAGAGAATATTTGCCTAATGAGTGGAAAGCTCTGCTGTTTACTAATGAAAGTGTATAAAACCTACTGTAAATGAGACATTGTGCTACGCCCTCTGTGCAAACACTGTCGCCCCCAGTAGCTGGTTGCTTTATGTTTAGATAAATTGAAGTGACAGTTGTTTTATTTTCATTTCAATGGATCGACTGAGCAGTTGATACAAAGGCACAAAATAAGTGACAGCTCAGGGTTTTAAAGCTGTAAATTAATTGTTTAAACTGACATTGTAAAGATTAATGCAAAAACTGTCAAAAAAAACAAAACGGGATCATGTTAAGCTCTAAGAATCCACAGAGATCTACATTACTACTGAACTTGACGAAATAAATAATGATTTGCAACTTTGATGTACTGAAGGTAGAATTCCACATTTAACATGCTTATTTAGTATTTCAGTGGATTTTTCTAATCCTCAGTGCAGTTTGAGCTGATTCATTAATATATTTAAAGGTTTGGGGACCTTTAACAGTCTTTCGCTTCAACCTAAGCAATAGATGTAGCTGTCAAAAAAATATAGTGTAGGAAAAAATATAGAAATGAATAACACAGACTGACAATAAAATGGACACTGCACGTACAATATTCACTTTGTTTGATCAGACTGGCTGAAAACTGAAAGTGACAATGTTTTACCTCAAGGTTTATGTAAATGCTTGGAAATGGCAAAATGTTCAATTTACAAAACAAGAGCATCAAAACAGAGCTCAAGAAAAACCTTGGTTCCCCAAAGAGCCTTTTGCCTCAGTAAAAGCCTCACAAATGAGGCATTTAGTCAACAGTTCAGACAGGAAATGGCTTGAACACATCTTCACAGCTCCTCTACAGCTGTTCTCACAAAGACTAACCATAATACTGCTGGGATGTGCCATACTAACTATGCTGGACCTGGTAACTTTGCAGCCAGCAAATCAGGCCCAGATCATACAGAGTTACATATGCATGACAGCTTGGAAAATACAATTCATGCTCTCTGAATCTGACGAGTAGTTGGACATTACACTGAAATATTTCAGACTCTGTCCATGCTCCAGACCTAGAAAGAAAAAAATCCCTTTTTCTTGGCAGCAGAACTTCTAGTGAGGCAGGTTTTACACAATCCTCCCTGCTCAGCTATTGTTGAAACACCTGTAAGTGGCTGGGCTTGTATTTCTATTAAATCTGTAGCTTCCTGCCTGACGGCTTTCTCAGACCATGTGATCGTCGCTGCCACAGCAGTTTTCTCTTTGCTGAACTGAGTGTATTTTGCAGTTTCCCTTTCTCTTTTAAGAATAACAAACATGTGTGTATGCTTCATATTTATATAGTGATGACAGACCCACCCACGATGGATAAAGGAGAATATAAATCAAAGACACTTCAATGGGCAAGATATTTGACAGTCAGAAGTTATTACCTCCATCCTCCATCACCGCTCAGTCTTCATTGCAATATAAGCCTCGATTTATTCTTGGTCTTCATGTATTTTTCTGATTATGTTTTGTGCTGTTACATACAAAACTAAGCTCTCACACTGATTTATGTATTTGTTGTCATTCTGTTGAAATTTGATCAGTGAATAAGGCCTCTTTTGCACTTCTGAGACAGATGTGGAAACGTTCCCTCCCCATAGTTTGGCTGATGTTTCAATGGCCATTTAGTTAAAATGAACAAGATTTCTGTTTAAATCTAAAAGCCAAAGCAGACTGCAGTTTGCTTGTAATTATGTTCTTATATAGTACTAATATTATACGATGAAAGATGATAATGAAATACAAGCATGTTAATCTTATTTAAAGTAACTCTTTAAAGGTGCTACATGAGTTGAGACAGCCAAGAGACAGACTTGTTGCCTCTGCCCTCTATTTCTGGAACAGGTCTTGAAAGCCAAACTGACCCTCTTAAGGGGTAATTTGAGACCCTCATAACTATGTTATTCAGGACATGTGAGGCAAAGAGCAAAAGATGAAAACCTCTTTTACCTCTGTGCTGCTAAACTTGCACAACATCTGTTTCTCTGCTTCTTCCTCCTCCACCTCTCTCTCTCTCTCTAACTTCAGTTTGACTTCCATCCATCCGTGCTCTAACACTACTGTAGGTAACATAAACACACTGAGTCTCTCTTCAGACCACCGTAGCGGGAGCAGCAATGAATAAATGTGTGTGTGTAATACTACTGGGACACCTCTTTGGAGGCACAGCACAAAGTGTGTATTGATAGCATTTTTTACTTGGACTGCGGGGCATTTTGCTCTACAGTCAAAATCACATTTTGTCACCATTAAAATGAAAAATGTTAGAGGCAGAATGAACCACGCTGAACATGAACTAGACCTTTTAGTTTAGCCAAAGGTGTTCCAGCTGAGACCTATCTCAGAGAGAGCTGAAAATCTATTTGAACTGTGCTTTCAAGTGGTTCAACAATGTCAGATTGACTTGCTCCTAAACGTCTCTTTGGCTGAACATTGGAAGATTTTCAAAAATGATCCATTAACTTCAAGATGAGATGACACTTAATGCTTCCTTTTCTTCCTATCTTAAAGTGGCTGGGTTTTATGGAAGCTCACTTCTGCTGCTTTAAAGGCCCAGAAAACCTTTTTTTTTTTTAATCAGCTTCTTAACTATGAGCAGTGTAGTCCAGTGTAGACACACAATTTTCTGCCAAAGTTAGAACAGTTGTCCTTATTTGATATGAGACATTTTCTGTATCTTTTGTTTGGTCAGTGCTCTTCTCACTGGATTGAAGTTGGTGATGTCAAACATTTCAAGCATCAATTACGATCCAGCAGCATTTGAATGTTAAATGTGTGGTTGGTTGCTTATGTTGCCAAGCAACTGTCAATCAAATCTGATCAAACCACTCCCACACAGTTCTGTTGAAGCAGAGTTTTTGAGTGTTTAACTCCTAATAAATAATACCTAACAATGTTTTTTTACTTTAATTTTTATTGTTGCATATAGTACTGACTGCATTTAGTACTGAGTTTTTAATACTTGAGGTTTAAACCACATTTTCAGGGGCTTTAAAGAAAATCCAAAACCTAAAATCTAAAACCTAACTTCATTTACTTCTTCATAAATTTCATTATTATGTGTTCTCGTCATCATAATTAGGAGAGATCATATATGAGAACTCATAATTATGAGAAACTTGACCATAATCATGACTTTGTATCCCATAAATATGGGGCTCAATGAGGCCATCAATCTTTTATCTATGTGAGTATGGGGCTTCAACTAAAGGTTAATGTCATTGATTATTCAGCTGATTATGTTCTTGATTATTCATTTAAATAGTGAAAAATGCCCGTCACAATTTCCTGAACTGAAGGGTGATTTCATCAAACAGATTGTTTTGTCTGTAAATCAAAAGATACTGAATGAACCTTGACTGGAGATTGTTTTGTCAACTAACTGTTTCCGAGGTCAAGAATGAACTTTCAGCGTCAATGTTTAAGCCACCGTGGATCAGAAATTCCTCAGAATGCTCAAAGACATGAACAAGTACAATCACATGTGTTGAGAAGATGGTGTGATACAGTCGAAAGCTCCAGAACAGCTTGGAACTAGGAAACGTGCATTTCTGCTTGGAAAATGATTCCAACAATGATTTGATTGTCAAAACAATTGCAGATTTTTCTGTCAGTCGATTAATCAGTTAATCATTTTAGCTGTAATTCTTAGTATTTTCCATATGTCTTCCATATCTTTTTAATGTTTGTTTATTCATATTTGGGACCTTTATATATAGATACGATTAGATATTTTTTGGAAGAAAAATGTAAGAGAAGGGGATATTTTTTCATGGTGGAACTGCTCTTGTTAATTTAACTCTCTTTCGATAAAAATAAAGGCGTATTGGAAAAAGAAAATACAAAACATCAGACATTGTTATAGTTAGAATAATATAGTCCTGGACTTTTTTCCATTGTTCTCCAAAAAGTTTCACCACAATAAGTTTCTTTTGGGGACAGAGATTTAGGACAGAGGAGGAGGGAAGGGAGGAAGGAACAAAGGGATGAAGAGAGGAAACAAGGAATGAAGAAATAAAGGGATGAAGAAAGGATGGAAGAGAAGAAGGGACCAAGGGAGGAAGAGAGGAAGCAAGGAAGGAACAAAGGGAAGAAGAAAGGACAGAAGGGAGGAACCATGGGAGGGAGAAAGGAAGGAAGGAACCAAGGGAAGAATGAATGAAGGAAGGAAGGAGTGAGGGAAGGAACCAAAGGAGGAAGGATGGAAGGAACCAGGGAAGGAAGAGGGGAATGAAGGAAAAAAGGACAGAAGGGATGAACCAAGGGAGGAACGAAGGAAGGAACCAAGGGAAGAAGGAAGGGAGAAAGGAAGGGACCAAAGGAGGAAGGATGGAAGGAACCAGGGAAGGAAGAGGGGAATGAAGGCATGAATGAAGGAATGAACCAAGGGAGGAAGGAAGGGAAAGGGTAGGAAAGAAAGAAAGAAAGAAAGAAAGGAGAAATAGAGATAAAACTAGTATTCTTAGACCAGGTCCAGTCTCCACCTTTGTTAGACCGGTTCGGTTCAGAACCAGAGAAAATAAAGAGAAAGCTTTTGTTTTCTCCTATTTAACCCGGTTTAAAGTGTCTCTGGCGCCCCCAGCGTCTCCTCGGAGCACACGCAGCTCCACACCAGAGAGTGAAATCATGATGATCACAGATCCTCTCCCACAGCTCCCAGAGCCACATAACTGAAATTTTACAACAATCGCTTCCTACAGGGACCGTCCCCACCCCCCACCACCCCTCGGCTTTAGCACGGAACCGCACGGCACGGCTCGACACGCTGCCAGCCCCGGCCCTCCTCCAGCGCTGCCTGAGCCGGTGTTTGATTGGATCAGAGTCGGCTAGCCTTTGCCCTCTAACCCCGGTGATGTTGGCTGGCTGCTTCCTGCTCCCTCCACTCCCCCTGACCGACTGACGAAGCCTGCCGAAGCCGCACGGCGAAGCGCCCTGCACGGACAGAGCCGACCGGGACGAGCCGCTACAGCCAGACCAGAGCCGAGCAGAGCCACGAAACACACAGGCAGGCGGACGAAAAAACGAGGCAGCCATGCGGAGGAAATCGAGGATATTGTTATGTTTTGCCGTGCTGTGGGTGCTGGGGATAGCCTACTACTTCTACTCGGGGACAACATTGAGTCGAAAGGTAGGATTTCCGTTCCTCGACTGCTGTTTCTTCTGGCTACACGGTCCGTCTCGGTGTCCGTGCGGATGTTTTCTTCCAGGACAAAGCGGAGATGCAGCGGCATGATTGTGCGCTGCCGTGCCTCTTCTTCTTCTTTTCGGGGGCTCGGTTTTGCGGCTGCACCGATGCTGATGTGAGGAATGTGATAAAGGGCCTGCTAGTATCAGTGGGCAGGCATTGATTTGGTGGAGATGAGTGTGGACAAGGGCAGCAGGGTAGCGGGGCTGGCCGGTCGGCGTGCACGGACCTCCCGCTGTGCCGGTGATTGCCTTCCAGTGGCAGCGGAAGCGGAGCACGTCCACACCGGCAGCCTGTTAACCACTTTAACGTGGGAGCAGAATAAAGGTGAAAGCATGCAGACTTATTAATATTAGGCTGCTGGCCTGGCTCACAGGGCCGGGGGGGGGGGCGGGGGGTTTAGCCTATAGAGCACGTCAGCACAAGCTGCTGCTGCTGCTGCTGCTCCCAGAAATGAGCAGAGATCAGGAAGTGTGCAGACTAACGTCTGGTTAAATCACCAATACAGCATGCTGTCAGGACGTGATTTTTCATTTCTTAAAGGCGGCTTTAGTTCACTTTTTTTTTTTTTTTTTTACTGTGGGAACAACCTCGATTCAGTTGAACTCGACTGCTGTGGTGTCCAGATTTTCTCTCTGCTGATGGTGTGAAGACATTTCAACATACACTCAGATGTCAGATTTTTAGGTACACCAATCTGCAGTCTACAACACCCCTGCAACAAATCCTCTTACAATGTCCAGTTTCTGTTAAAACTGTTTTAGAGGTTGAACTTTATGTACCCCAGTTATAATCATTTCTCAAGCAAAACATGCCAAACATTTGATGGTTTCAACTCCTCAAATGTGAGCGTTTGCTGCTTTCCGTTTTATTAAATGATAGTAAACTGAATATCTTTGAGTTCTGGACTCACACTGGTCTGACTAAACTAGACGTATGAAGGCGCCACCTTGGAGCATTTTTCACTGTTTTCTTACGTTTTATAGATTAAACGATTAATAGAGAAATTAATCAATAGTGAAAATAATTGCTAGTTGCAGCCCAATTAGTAACCCCTCTCAGTATAATTCAATACAATTCAGCTACACCACAAACTACAGCCTCCAAAATGACCATACAGTTGAATCAACACCTCTCTAACACACTTTCTACACAAAGTGTGTAGGAATGTTGAATTAGACTGCTTTAGTTTTAGCCACATGTACCTAATAAACTGGCATCTATGTGTAAGTCATTTCTTTATGCTGAAACAACATTGATCAGCTTACTCTTGAATCGGTGGTTACCTATTTTTCCTCTCTGTGTGTAATGTGCTGCAGTAACTTCTTAAACTAGTATAGTAGTAGTAGTAGTAGTAGTAGTAGTAGTAGTAGTATTAGACTGACATTGTGTATGTGGAGGCATGGATTCCATTCATGATATACCAGGCCTGTACATGCAATAGTATGTCATGCGTGAAATGTAAGTTAAATATCCTCCAGGTGTTCATATGTAGAAGAAGACATGTTACCATTGGACACACGTCTATATATATATATATATATAGTGTGTGTGTGTGTGTGTGTGTGTGGGAGAGAGCAACTAAGAACAGTCACTTTTTTGTGTTGGGGGAACATCCAGCTTCTGCTAACTGTGTGTGTGTGTGTGTGTGTGTGTGTGCGCTAATGTAGGCCAGTGTATCCTGCTGTGTGTATGTATGAAGTGCTCTGCGTGGGTGGTTGTGTGCACAGAACACTGCCTCTATTACCCCTCTGGATTTGGTTGTGTGTGTGTGTGTGTGTGTGTGTGAACGTCCTGTGTGTATTCCACCTGTCTCTTGTCTTGTCCTATCTGTCTCTCTGTGTTTGCTTTGCTCCAGTCAACCAGAGCAGCCCTTTTACTTTTCCATTAGGCTGATAGCTCAGTGTGTGTGTGTGTGTGTAGGTGTATATTTGTGGTTGTTAAGGGGGTCAAAGTGACACTCCATGATAAGCAACTTTCTCTGGAGTTGGATTGCAGGCACCATTAATATGGATGATGGGCTGCACCCGGCTGGTGTCTTTACACAGAGGGAGATTTAATCTGTTTAAACAAAGGTGGAGCTGAGCAGGTAAAGTGTTGTTTTCTATCACATCTTCCTCCCTTTGAAAAGAGTCGAGGCATTTAATAACTTCTCGCTGCTGTCATGAAACAAACTTTGTAGTTTAGTGAATTTTAAAGCACTCCAGGCTTACACAAAGGCTGTACAGAAATTTACTTCATTTTCTGGACCAAGGGCCCATGAAATCAAATTGCAACCAAAGTTTTTTTTAGACACTTGCAGGTGATTCATGCGTCCCTTAAATGTAAAGTTAATTTAAAATTTTGAATTTGTAGCTAGTTGTGTTGGTGCTCTTTAGAGCTGCAGCTGACGGTCATTTTCATTATTGATTCATCTGCAGATTATTTTTTCAATTCATTGTTTAGCATATAAAATATCAATATGCTTTAAAAACATTCTCATTATGAGTTCCCAGAGCCCAACGTGATGTCTTTAAAATTGCTTGTTTTGTCCGACTGACTGTCCAATAAATAAAGATATTTAAAATACAACGTTATAAGACAGAAGAACAGCAAACCTTCATATCTGAGAAGCTGGAACTGAAAAATGTTTGGAGTATTTCTTAATAAATTACTTAAACGTTTAGTCGATATTTATAATATTTGGGGATTCGTTTTCTGCTGATCGACTTCAGTACTAGTGCCCATGTCATCAACACCTAATAATGTCATGAGGAAGTTCCTTAGTGGTTCTACTGTTCATTTACCCTTTCATCTCTTTTTCTTCTCTTGGCAGCAGATAGGTGAATTGGAAAGGTTGTGAATTTAATTACGTAACAATGTTTGAAGGTTTCCAAATATTGACAAATGCTCCTTTTTGGGATTTAAGTGTGTTTCACAAGTTTGTACGTTCATTCATTCATTAGTCAGACTTGAGGTAATGGCGACTTGCGGATGTCTCGAGAGTGTTTTAAAGGTGCAGAGGAAATCAGAAAATCTCCAAGCAACTTTTTCCAAGTGACAAAAACAGAGGTTATTTATATGCAGCACACGTTTCAGCCAGGACTCCCTCAGCCCCCTCGCACTGTTCACAGATAGCGCCTGCATCCAACTCTACACCTCACAAAGCTACGTGTTGTTGTGTCATCGCTGCCTGCAAGCACTGTGGTGAATTCAGAGGCCAGCAGCTCTGTGCCTGCCAGCCTGAGCAGGACTCACACTATCACGGCAGCTAAATCAAATGCCCACTTGTGAATAATCTGAAGGACTGTGTCTCTGCCAGAGGAATTAGTTCAACTTAGTCCAGCTCTGTCATACACCCGTGATACTGTGGCTCTTAAGATCAAAGCGCTCACCAAACAGCATTTCTACTATTATCAGATCAAAAGTACCCTATTTGGGGAAGTGTCCCTCCTGTTAAGAGTCTGTATGCCAATTTTAAAGACACTCTTTTAACACAGTATGAGTGCCTGGAAGCTTTCGCAGTGTCCTGTGCAAAAATGAACGTTGTTATTTCTGACAAATTCCTCACAAGTTTTTTAGTCTGGCTAAAAAAAAAAGGACTGAAATGTCACCATGTGTCTCCAGAGGTCAAGAGCAAACCTTTGTACAAAATGTTCCTCGTATCATCCATCGAGCTGCGTCACGGGGAAAGTTTGTCTTTCCTTTATTAGTGTACACAGTGATACTGAGTGTTCTCGAGCATTTCTCAGGTTTACTGGCCTGAATTACACCGAAAAAGAGAGGACATGAGCTGAGACTGAGATTGGATGAGTTTAATCATTCACATTGTAATTCATGTAAAATCATAGAAATGTGGAGAATGTAGAAATATATTATCAATATATTATCATGCTATATCTTTGCAACAAAGCCCTGTGGTTTCTTATAAAACCATTAATAATATCTGCCTCTTGACAGTTTTATGATGAAAAATGTCTTCCTGCAGCGTTTAGTTGATGGACTGAAAGTGAAGTTTCTTCCTTCTCCCATACACAATACACAGTATGTAGAATGACTTTGGGAGATACCCAGCAACGAGACTCAGTACAGACCTGTATCTGTAAGTGCATTGTTGTACACAGGAGGATAATGTTGCAAACATGAGCCTGCTGTCTCACCAGGATGCCCCATTAAAGTCTTCCTTGTTGGACAGGCCTCAGAGGGTTTTCCCTGCCAGCTCTTGAGAAACCAACGTCTCACTGTTGAGTCTACTTTCCTGCTAATCAGTGGCGTCAGAGGGGAGATAAATGTCAGATAGAGGGGGGTGGCACCGAACCACAGGAAAAACCAACAAATAAATACAGACTTTATTCAGAAAGCTATCAGCTGTTTGAGTAAAGCTGCAGAGAGACAGTAATTGGATTTTTATCAAAGTGGTAAACAGTGTGAGTGTTTTTTTTTTCCTAAGATGAGGTGTGTGGCATAAGATTTAACATTCAGTTCAACCTGCGACACGTCTCTCTCATTACAATGTACATCAGCACAAATGTTCTGCAATAATATCCTTGAATTACTGTGAACTGTTTTTACTTTGACAAATAATAGTGGAAGGGGGAAGAATGACTGTGCAAGAACAAATCACAGACACATGTGGTAAACACAATCATGCCAGGTTGACTCATGCGCACACTGTCCACTGTTGATATGGAGCTCAACTCCCACCCAAAGGTGGATCACAGTGTTGGGTTGTAAGTACAGTGTGTTGTGATTAGCCAGAGGTCTGGATTAGTTTCTAGTTGGTGGCAGAGGATTCAGAAGTAAGTTCAGTGCTTTTCTTCCAGCAAACTGTGGACAGGAATCCACATGAAGTGGGATTCTGAGAGCTTTTAACGCTGGCTGGTCCAGAAGTCTTGAGTGTTTACAGAGTTTACAGTCTCTGTTATCTGCAGCTCTAGATGTTCAGCTTCTGCCTGTCCGTGCATGCCTCAAACTTCGGCTTTATCAATACATCTGTCTCTCGTCGTACGAGCGGTTTGCTGTTTTAAAGCAGAAAATGTTGGAAAAATGGAGCAGTTGCACATGACACTCTCAGTGAGGGTGAGGGTGATGATCTTGCACTGTTGGCGTCAATTAGAGCCTGTTATTTAGTGGGAAGTACGCAGAACGAGGTGGATGCTGGCCTCTGCTCCTCAACACAGGAGCCCGCACTGTGGGCTGGAGAAAGACACAACACCATTGTCATCTCTCACTCACACAGACTCAGCAGTGTGTCTGTAATCTTTACCGTCAAGTCTTTACTGTATATGCAGGCTTATGCACATGCACCAATTACACGTGTTAGAGTTCCTGCTGTGGTGTAACTACAGTACAGTCATCCAGCTAAGAGACCTGTGGCTTCAAAACCACTTGAGGCCTCAGCAGTTCGATATGTTTATAATGCCAGAATACTATGTAATTTCAGCCAGCGAGCAGATACATTATTGCAAACTAACTAAATGCAGTTCCATAGAGCAAACACTCAATCGATAAAATGCTTAAATTAAGCTGGGGGATCCCTGGGTACTCAATCCGTCTCAGATATACAGTTTGTGTTTAAAGTATTGTGTGTGTGTGTGTTTTCTTTTAAGTAATGATCACTTCTGACAGATGCTCGACTGATTCAGAGTGTAAATAGAGATACCAAAGAAAAAGAAGTGTGACTGTTGTTTTTTTAAAGATTTATTTTCTGCAAGTGTAGTTAAATAGTCTTTTGAACCAAGAAACTGCGTCACAGTCGCATTAGAGTTACACAACTTCATAGCTGGGAGTCCCAGGAGAGTGTGTGTGTGTGTGTGTGTGTGTGTGTGTGTGTGTGTGTGTGTGTGTGTGTGTGTGTGTGTGTGTGTGTGTGTGTGGTGCCTTGCTCAAGGGACAGTTGCACGTAGGAGAAAAGAAGCTGTTACCGTTTCATCTGGCACTTCCAGATTCTCCCAGTTGATGTGGCGTTCGTTAAACCCCTCCCCCCGAACAGAGATTGCCCAATCATTGCTTAGCAACCGTAACTACGCACAGCAGTCCTGTCAAGCTTTGGATTTCTCCACGTTTAAGCTTTGTACATGAGGCTGTAATAAGAGCAATACTCGTTTATTTATTTACAGAGCTGGAAGGGTCATGTCATTTTTTTTGTGAGCCTCTCAGCATTCGTACTCATCCTTAAAGAAGTTTTTTTAAATACTATTTAAAAATACAATAAGGCATAAATTGAACCCCTGTCTTTCTTGTCCAAGTATGTAAGCTAAGCAATAACAGTCTGATCTTATATTTTTCCTTATCATACTTTATAATAAACTGTCTCTACACTGCAATACAAGAACAATGCTGCTCCCTTATTTCCATGTCCTCTACATGGATCGTCATAAAAATTGTTTTTGAGCACTTTTTGCCTGGGACATGCAGCTTTAGCCTCAGTCCTGTAGTACAGAATCACATGTGTGAACATCAAATGCACATTTAAGACCATTTTAATACAAGTCAGCTGGAGACGACTGTTTCAACCAACTCATGGAGCTTAATTAGCTGCAGATGATAAAAATCAATGACCCATTGTTTCAGAAATTACTAATAAATTCAAGTGGTAAACCTGCCACTGTTATCACTGAAAACAGCATCGTGTGCCCTGCGAGAATGGAAAGCTTGACAGGCGTAGCAACAGTAACCAACGGTGGCAGGAATAAGCAAACAGTCAAACCTCTTACTGTAAGAGAGGGTGACGATGGAAAGATTAAGAAAGAGTGATGAGACAGGAGAAATAGGGGTGGTAGACCTGGATCCAAAACAGGAGAATGGTGGGTTGTGTCGGGTATGGCAGCTTTTATTTCCACCAGTCAGAAGGAGTTAGTCCTGACCTGCCAGCCATGAAACCCAATGACTGACTGGCTGCGGTGAACAGACAGACAGCCGTGTAGATACCAGGAGATAAAGACTCCTGACAATATCTATTGTTCATGGGACCAGCGCTGAGACGGGAGCTTTTTTATTCGAACATCAAGAGAAATCAGAGCAACCCTCTTTTATTCACTTTGTCACTGAGAGGCAAACTGTTAGAGCTGCCTCACGACGTAGACGCTTTCAGAGCTTCACAGTTAAGCGAATGGTGAGGTCAGCAGTAATCTGTGTTCTCGTTATCAAGCTAAACTATTCAAATAGGCCTGATATGGAGCGCAGGTGGCCGTGATGTTTTGCCTGCGCCCTATCTGTGAGAAGGACATTCAAATCTCTAAATAAATGAAACATATTAAACGTCTAATTGCAACAATCACCCATGAAATTTGGTTGGTGCACTTCTACCCACTGCTTAATGGAAATTATGCTCTGTTTTGTGTGTGACTGGAGCTATGAAAAGGATGCACATAATTTTTGAGAATAAATGATCAGAAAATGCTGAAAAATCAATCTCTTCAAATTCAAGCTTTTTGCTGTTTCTCTTTTGATGAAGCTCTACTTGCAAACCAACTGAACTGTCATTATCAGGACTCACAATTTGAATATTAGTTTGATATTTAACCACCTGAAGGACAAAGTGCTGCACTTACATGATACCAGATGACTCAGAGAAGCTGTGTGAGTGAAATTTGTTTCCCCGTCTAAAGATAGTGGTGTGTGTGCTATGATCTGAAGTTGAAATTACTTCATCTCTTTATCTTTGACATATTTAAAATTCCAGGCAAACAGTCTTGTATCTGGTCTGTTGAGAATATTTTTGCTCAACCTGTTTTTTTGAGGGATACAACATCTCTGTCTGGATCTTCCATCTGCCCCACTCTCAGCTGTTTGTTGCTGCCATCTTAGAAAACAAATATAAGGCACAGCGAGCGGATTGAGGTACATGCAAACAGGCATCCTCCTCCTCCTCCTGAAACATTCACAGTATGTATGGATCTGTCACATTTGGGTCACAGAATCCGGATGCTGACATTGTGCATCGGCCTCAACCTCGAATGAGGTGCAGATCTTTGTTTACTCTTTTTCTTTTCTGAACTCAATTGTTTGGCATTTTTTTGGCAATATCTAGAAAATTAACATCACATTACTCATTAGAAATTATACTTAAGTATGTAATGGTACTGCTGACTTCAGTCCAAAAAATAGTATTCTCTAATTTATTTCAGATGTTTTGTGAGAGATTTTAGGTATTCTTTCATCACAACATGATTCATCAAAGATAAGAAGTATTGCCCAGTGATGGCTTCTCCCTAATTAATTAATAAACCAGGAAGCGTTGTAGAGAGAAGGGATGGACCGGGGCCAGTCCATTAGATGTGTTGTATGTAGAACGGCTTCACCCTTCTGTGTTGAAGCTCAGCAGCCTAAGTGACTGATTTTTAAAATGGAAGAAATGTCAGAATAATGACTGGTCATCTGCCAAAGTGGTGGGATTGATTTTTCAGCTCTGGTCTGGTGGGAGGTGTTAATTTCTCGCCCGCATCACATCATGGCCATTCAATAATGAACCGCCATTTGTTTTCATGTTTTTTTTTTTTTGTTGCTACTCAGTGAAAATGTCATCCCGTAAGAAAAATCCACCAAAAACACACGTGGTGCTGTTAAAAAACAGCTATTGATGATGCACTTTGTTTCTTCATTTGAATCTCATGCTTTAATCTGTGCGTTTCCTCTGACTGTTCATTGATATCTGTGATTAAGGGCTACACAAACCTGACATGACTCCTCCTCAGCCTTTTTTTGTTCTGTGGCGGCATTAATGGTAAACTTCAGGTGCTGCTGTCAGCCTGTTAGGATGAATGAGCGAGGCCTTCTTTCTGGCCGTGTCACCATTTTGCACTGCTTGTCGACAGTTGCACAGGGGGAAGGTGATGCAGATATAACCAATCTCTCCACTGACTGAAGCCTCAAAAGACCAGAATGCAATGCGGTCATAAGACACGTGTTTTATGTAAGTGCAACCTGCAGTTTTCCTCAACTGGACCAGCTGTCACTATCACTGCTGCTGACAGACCCTCAGACACGGTGATCTCTGGAGGTTGCCCAAAGGAACTCTGGGAAATGTAGGAAATATGGAAAAAGCAGGTTGAGGAAAATATGTAAGACAAAGGCAAATTACAACACTTAATATAAAACAACAGTTCCTGTAATGTGTAGAATAAATCCACCTACATGAGATGGGCCTACTTTATGACTGACTCCTATTACTGCTGCTACTTGTGACCTCTCCATCCTCGTAACCCCACACACTGCCATAGTACTCAAAATGAGCACACTAGTACACACAAACACCCATAAAAAGGTCATTCCACAGTAAAGTTTGAAATGTTATTGGTCAATGCTAGTAAAGTAGAAGCTTGTAAAGAGTCTTTTTACAGTATGTTGAAATGGGTTCAGGAAGCAGAGGTGCTGACTTGGCTCCACCGGCTTCTTCTAGTTTAATATAAGGAAGAACCAGAGTGAATGAATGACCGACAAAATGGCTGGTTGTTTGGCTGTTTGAATGACTTGCTGACTGCCTAAAGTCAGACTGACTGTTAATGCTCAGAGTCCAGTGTTCCTGTATTTACAGCCTGTCAGAGCTTCGCATATGAAGAGTCATGACACAATGGATGGAAGTGGGTGAAATTAGAGAGCCTTGGTGCGTGTGCGCGTGTGTGTGTGTGTGTGTGTTTTGACCACATTTGCCCATTTTGCCGGCTTTTCCTGTAGGCTCGTCTCTCCTCTCAGGGACACGTCAGCAGATTTAGGACTTTTGCGCTCGTGTCTCAGACTGTCCTGTGTTTATATACCAACTTATTACACAATTTGGAGAGACAGAAACGTGTTTTTTTTTTTTTTTCTCACTCATCCCTTCAAGTTAAATTGCTGTGTTTGACCTGGATGGCAAAAAAAAAAAAAGAAGCAGTAAAAAGGTAACTTGAAATCAATGCAGCATGAATAGGAGTCATCTGTCCAAGTGGTTGAAATTCTGAAGGAAAAAGCCTGAAAATTGCATCACTTACAAAAAAAAAAAAAAAAAAAAAAAGACACAGCATGGCTAGTCTGGTGTTAAAAACAGACTGCTACTGTATGGCATATTCCTCTGGTGACAGAAGCCTTGGATGGAGCTTCTGTAAAAATAGACGCATGCATTTATACATTTATACATTAAACATGATTGTGAAGTGCCTCCATTTTAACATAAACTCAGTCCACGGTTCCTATCAGCAGAGGTTTATGTGTAATGTGCCTCAGACTAGTTCTGCTGCCTCAGGACTCTGCGGCCTGTGCCAGCTGTAATTGTGTGAGTTCATGTACGGTGATTTATGATAGGAAATTCTTTGTTACTCCAAATAAGCTGCGTGCTGTACCCATCACTTCCAGTCAGGAATACCAGCAAACAGTTTTTAGCTTAGAAGCAAACAATGAAACTGATTTCAGGCTCACTTCTTTGCTGCAGTGGCTTTAAACAGAGGTGTGTGTGTTCACGCTAAATGTGTGAACTGGCCCTTTTATGAAACCCTCCTCACCACAAGAACAGAAGTGTAAGGTACGGATTAAACGGCGTGTTTGTCTGCCCTCACGTTAGCATGTCAAGCTAACTAGCTTACAGTAGTAAGCTAACCCCGTGTTACTTACCAGAAGCCAAGGAGCATTTTGTGGGGTCACGGCCTATGTCTAAAAAAACAAAAAGCCCATTCACGATAGCACATCCACTGTGTTGTATTTCCCCACTGTGGAACTTAACAAATAGTCACTGTGTGTGTGTTTAGCGATGCTTGTTCCCCTGACTACCATATTTCAGTGTGCGATGATGTTAAACTCTCCAGTTTCTCTCCAACAGACCATATGGTAATGCGCTCACTTCCCTCTGTCTCTCCCACCCTCTCTTTTCTTTCTATATTTCCTTCCTCCGCTGGTTATTTGCTTTCGTTGTGTTTCTGTCTTGCACAAATAAGCTATTCTATGTTCTCATTTGTTTTTTATTTTTTTTGATTTTAGTTTGTTTGTTCTTTTGAAGTAGGCCACAAAATTCAGTCGGTCGCCCTTGGGAGCCAATTATGAAAACACAAAATTGTCGTCATGTACTGGCCCACCAGAAGCAGGCCTGTGACCCACTTTGAGCCCCAACCCACAGCTTTAGAAACCACCTACATAAAGGGAGCAACAGAATATCCTGAGCTCTCTGGCCAGCAGGCCTTTTTCTGTGTCTCTGTGCGTTTCTGCCTTAAAAGGTAGGTTTGATTTAACTGCTTTCAGCTCGGTGGGGGTGGAGCAGATGTGATTGTGTCAGACCCAATCAAGACTAAGGCTAAGAATAGCTAAAACCATCTAACACCTTAGGTTGGGTTGGTTTGAAATGAGTTGTTTCACGCCTGCTGCATGTGATAATGCTCTGGAGTCTAACGTCATGTTGGAGACGAGGCCAAGTCTGCTGCTTACATCCCGTTTACAGACGCAGGTACGGCTCGCTGAGGCCAAGCTTTGGGAAGGAGTTGGAGCACTTGTGCTTTGGATGGCACTACACCCATTGAAACAGCACAGTGTGCTGCCTGTCGGCTTCGTCTGTTCCTGACACAGCCTCCCTCGCCTCTCGACTGTCACTCTTTTCTCCTGCTGCTGTCCCATTAACAACATGGCAGCCGCAGAGCGTGTGATGTTCTCACAGGTCAGAGTTCACTGTCCCATCCTGCCTTTTGAATGATTGACCCAACAACAGTGATCTGCAGCCATAAAAAGCAAGCAGAGATGGCTGTGGGCATGGCTCACGTCAGCTGACTGATTAAAATGTATGAACACAGCTAAATGAAATTACACTTTCAAAACTATAATGCAGGATTGAGATAAATTGTGGCACTAGAGAATTTGTGTTCGGGCTGGACTGATGTCTCTGCTGTTGCTTGTTGGCAGACCACTGAGCTCTCTCTCTCTAAATATATATATTACTCCCTGTTCTCACTGTTCCTAAAACAGCAGCACGCTAGAAATGAAATCAAACCTAGTTATTGCTCTACAGTTGGAAAATGGGGCTGAAAGTAAATGTCTGTATACTGCGTCTCGGTCTGTTCACTGAATAACTTCATTTGTAGCTAAACTAGACAGGAACAGATATGTCAACATGGGAAATATACTGGAAGCATTCGGCCCAAAGGACACATTTAAAAAAACATTGGTGACCAGTTGCAGGTGGTGGTGTGTTAAGGGTGGAGAGCAAACCTGTGCTGAATTTATAATTAGCCAGTGAATCAGCGTACACTGTGGAGATCCCTGGCCAATGCAGTGCATCGTTATGGTCATAAACCAGCCGCTTAGTCGGCACGAACATGCTGATTGCTGCTTTTATTTGTTGTGACACATTGTGGCAGGAGTTCAGTCACTTCAGCTGTATTGTTGGAGAGTTTTCAGCTCACATTTCTCAACGATATGATCAAGAAAAAAACATGACATGAGAAGAAAGTAAATGAAGTGAAAAAAGAATAATACAAACTCTGCTGGACTGACCTAAGTAGATGGATAAAAGCAAGTGTAACGCAAGAAGCATTCTTTTTAAATGTATCCCTGCTCTCTAAAGAGGTTGCAGTTAGGCGTAAACTATACTTTCCTCATTGCAAGAAGTACATTTCGTCATCTTCCCGTGTCTGCAAAGGTTTGGGGGATGACAAACGTGTGAACACATCTGTATCTGCAGACACTCAATGTAGTATGGAGAGAGCCGCACCCGCGGTCCATTATTTGGACTATATGCAGCAGTTTGCACGTCACAGTTGTAATGTAATGATAAGGCCTCTTCCAGCAGCCTTTTAAAAATGGGCCCCAGCCAAATATTTATGGCGACTGAATCCAACTGTGAACAACACACCCTAAAACGGTACACACCCGTAATCTGTCAGATCAGTTCGTAAAAATGTCTTGATCAAGGTCTGTAATATGTCACTGTCTGGTTACTGAAACTATAGGTCGTAATTCAAAATGAGACGTATGCCTTTCCCCGGGGAGAGCCGAACTATGAGAGTAGCAATTTGTTTCAAAGGGCCTGTATCCCATTACAGACACACACAAAAAAAAATCTCCTTTCTGTGCCAGAAAAGTCACAGAACAAGAGTTGGAGTGTGTAATTAGCCTTTGTTACATCTGCTCCCCTTCTGTAGCTTCAGCCTGTTGAACATGGTTGTCAATTTTAACGTAATACAAGCTGAGATGGTGTCGTGATCCTGTTATAATTACGACAGAAACACTGTGTGCTCTCACTGTTATAACACACACACACAGAAACACGACCACATACACACACATCAGAGGGGACCCATCAGGACCAGATGTTTTAAAAATGCGCAAAAACTGGTATTGGGGGGGCTAAATCACCTTAAAGGCTAGTTGCCACCTGCCGCAGGAATAAAAGAGCCAATCAGATCGCAGGAATATAGGAGGTATTTCGGACTCTGTTGCTTTTATTTTAACGTTTCTTTTCTCAGTCTGTCTCTTGCTAGTCCCCCAAATGTATCAAAGTGGAACACTTAATCCCCAGACTGCCACTTTTAATGAGTGCGTGATTTAGCAATGTTGCTAAGAGAGAGGTAACAGAAGGACTTTGGTTAAATTTTAGTTGATTTCAAGTCTTGATCTTTTCAGATCAGGTTTTAACAGGTATAAAATTTGTAAGGGTAAATGTTTACATCTCGTCGCCCTCATTGTACATTCATGTTGGAATAACACCCATTGGACTCGACCTGCTGATGTCATCAGGTGCTCAGTCTATAGCGTTGTGTAATGGCTGTGTGTAATGACAGAGAGGCTGCTTTGGTACTTTCAGAGGATGTTATTGGTGCCAGGTCAAGGACAGAGCGAGTCTGGTTTATGTCCAAACAGGAGTGTGTCGACATCCATTAATACATAACGGCAGGAATTAAGTTCTTGCACGTGTGCGTCATTAAATAACTGATGTGTGTGTATAACAAGAACGTTTTTTTTTGTCAATCTAGAGCAAAAGTTATATGTATATTTCTACGTTTGGTCTTGAATCTACACCAAGAATGTATGCAGCACACATCCATGGCAACATAGTCATGTAGAGGAAACTGATGGAGGCTGTAGAAATCTTGGCCTTGGTTCAAAGTCCAACACACACGCATAATACGCACTGAGCAACATACACACACATTACCCACCACTACTGCTCACATCCATACGTGATACCCATTCACGAAAACACACCTTCCCCTGCTGGCTTACAGAAAACTTTTCTCCTTGTATGGGAAAGAAAATATTTATAGACTTAAAGCTCCTTCCTGTTCCAGCTAAACACACACACACACACACACTCCTATGGTATGAGGTAACATGTGCTGTGTTGCAATTTCAGTGGCTATCAGTACTGTAACATTGATGACCTCAGCATAGTTTTTTCTGTAAATTCATCCATTTGCAGCTTCGATCATTCTTTTTTGGAGCAAAACCCCTCATTACATTCTCCATTATGTTCTCTTTAAAAAAACACCAGGAGCTGCATTTTTCACAAATCACAATCATTTTCGTGTAATATAAAACAATATAATGAAAGCACTTCCCAACATGCCGATTTTCTTAAAGCAAGAAGGAACCTTTTTGGTGGTAGTAATTACAGACCACCGCTGTGGTCGAGGAGGGGACAATCATTTACTGTTAGCAGGGAGGTGGAGGAGGAAGGCATCAAAGAAGGCAGGGAGGAAGGGGGAGGGGGGTGTAGGAAAGGAAAAGAGAGGAAGCAAGTGGTTGATGAAAGAGTTTGTACAACTGAATTGGGGAATTTTAACATCCCCACCCTCTGCACCCCCTCCACCCTGCCCTACTTTTTTCCCTCTTGCTGACACACTCGGATGATTCAGCACTTCGCTCCATCTCCCTCCCTGCTCCATCTTTCATCTTCGCGCTCCAAACCTTTCTCTCCGTCTCCCTCTCGCCTCGTCTTGTTTTGCATTCCCTCGTTCGGTGTCTCCAGCAGCGCCTTCCCTCTTTCCTGAAAATTGAATCTGAACTTGCCCATTATCAGGAGTCATTTGTTCAAATTAATTCTCGGGCTCCTGCCGACTAACAGCGGGGAATAAGCAGCTTTCACAATAATCATTACCGCCACGTGAAAATCTGACATTTTCAAAATGTTTCAGGGATTGCAATTTAACATTGTTTTTAGACTGATGATTGTCAGTTTTTGACCCTTTAATGCCTCCAGATGGGGGGTGTTATGACTCCCTTGAGTGCTCCTCAGTCAGCACTTAAAGGATCATCTTTAAATTCAGGTGGAGGGATGAAAACCACATAGTTTTACATGATAACGGTGACGAGTGAGCCGGGTGTCGTGTCACACCGCTCTGCCTTTTCATTTGTTCTCTCTCGTTTCTCACCCTCACAGATCTCTTCACTGCTTCTGTCAACAACTGTGAATCAACCGTACTCTCTCTTTGAGTTTCTCACTTTTTATCTCTGGGTTTTGATGCTCTTTCATGTCCTGCAGTCCTGGACAGAAACACAGAGGGTCCTGTCTCTGACCCCCTCTCACTCAACGTGAAAAGACTTCTGTGTGTGTGTGTGTGTGTGTGTGTGTGTGTGTGTGTGTGTGTGTGTGTGTCTTCAAAGGCATTACTACAGTGCTACAACAATAGATGTAACGGACACCATGACACCATGAACCTGAGCTCTGTTTATTGTGTCTGTTGAACCGTCACTGACAGGCTGGGAGACAGAAGAACGGATGGTTGGTCCTGTGCAGCGGGACGACCGTGAAGGAAATACACCAAGTGTTTGGGAGATTGGCCTCGCTGGTCATTTAACCATGTAGCTGTCATTAACGGGTAAAAGACAATAAGACTGTTCCCTCCACTGACTGCTTCTGTAGCTGTGAATCTTTTTATCCAAAAGCAATTTGAAGACATCGCTTTGGATTCTGGGAAACTGTGATGGGGATTTTTCATTATTTTCTGACCTTTTTTTATAGACCAAACAATCAATCAAGTAATAAAAAAATAATAATTGACAGCTTAGTGGATAATAAAAATAATCTCTAGTTGCAGCTCTAATCGAATTAATTATTTTCAACTTAATATAAAAATGACGGCTGCAACAAACAATTGTGTTGATTAGTGATTAATGGAGCCTCACAGCAGTTCAGGCAGGCACGGGAGTCATTTTTGTTCCATTCGTCCTCTAATCACGCATGTCCATAAATCTCTCTCTCTCTCTCTAAATAGGTTGTCCACATAAACATTTAATAGACAAACTCATTCAGCGCTGCTACCTGCTTTCAGATAACTCCCCACCACCTCCCTAGCCTCCCCCTATATTAGCATTTAGTCGTACATAAATTAATCGTCCGTGTCCACCTTCCATCACATGAGCAGAGCCGCACAGCCAAAGTAAAATGCATATTGTTGCGATAAATGGTTAAAACCTTGACATGACTGTCTTTACTGAGAAATGCCTATTGTTTTTACAATAAAATACCATCACCTGTAGCCCGAGGTGACATCTTTAAGTGTCTTGTTTTGTCCGACTAACATTCCCAAACCCAAAGATATTAAATTTACTATCACATAAGACAAAGAAAATCAGCAAATTCTTACAGGAAGCTGCCTGAAAAATGCCTTGAACAATGAATCTATTATCAAAATAGTTGCAAGTAATCATTTCAGCTTTGGCAAAAAAATATAATTTCCTTGTGTGGAACAGTAGCCAGCAGTCCACCCACTTCGCTCCAGTGTTTGTTGAGCTGCAGCTGTGGAGAATCACTGCAGCAGACAGCTCAAATGCTTAAAACTCAGTTTTGCCCCCGGGAAATATGTTCCACTCGGTGGACGGTTTCTGAGCACCAAGAGTGCATTTGTCTTTCTTACCGTTACGAGTTGGACGAAGCAGTGGAAGATGCAGAATCTTGTGTCTTTCCAGCAAACTGTCTTTGTGTGCGAGCAACAGGTAGAGAAGACGAACGTGCAGAGATGTTTAACCTCGAATGCTTCGGCTGTGACGTTGTGGTTAAAGTTCACCTGTTCACCAGTTTCACAGTAAACTAACTTATCGGACATCTTCATTTGGGTCAGATTCAGACGTCACCCGACTCAGCAGGTGTTAAACAAAAACCCAGGAACTGAAGATAATTAGTTAGATTTTTGCTGTGTGTGTGTGTGTGTGTGCGTGTGCGTGTGCTCATCTTTCTTTGCATGTGTTTTTCTGTGTAAGTGTGTGTTTGTGTGTGTAGGATGCAGATGGGGTTTTGGGAAGGGGGCCAGCACACACAATTGCTCCATTGAGCTGTCTCGCACCCCCCAAGTCTCTCTCTCTCTCTCACTGGCACACACACACACACACACACACACACACACACACACACACACACACACACACACCCTGGTGAGACTTGTCACAGTTTGCTCAGTGCAGTCTGAATTCTCGACTGAGTGAAGTCGAAGGGGCTTTAGGGTGGAAGTCTTGTGGATTTTACAAACAGACCCCCCCCCCTCCCCGATTTCTGTTGTTCTGTCCTCCCTCCTCCTCTTTCTCTCTTGTATAGAGGTTTCATTATATGGAGTGACATTATTATTTTAAGGTTACACGCAGCCTAATGAGCTCCTTTGAAGCAGAGCAGGCATGCATTTCCAGCGTGCATCATCAGGGGAGTGTGTGTGAATGTGTGCGATTGTGTGTTTTTGAGAGTCTGACACACTTCTGACACTTCTGTGATGTTTTGGATAACTTTCCCCCTCTGTCATGCCTTATTAAACGTCAGACAGACAGACAGACAGACAGCGCTGGTTGACTGCACAGCTTCACTCTGTGTGTTACAGTACCGGGTGAAGATTTGTTCTGTCTTCCTGTCCTCGCTCTGTGCGTCCTCCTTCATACTGTTAGCATGAATCTTTTTTAACTGTACAGATATCATTGTACTAAAGCAAACAGGCTGCCCGCTCAGATACCAGAGTGTATTTGACGGCTTAAGTACTGCATTGTACAGTTTTTTGTTTTGGGAGTAGTTTACATCTGCATGTGCAGTGCAGGAATATGTTTCTAGACAATGTGCCAGTTCATCCCACAAAGAGAAGCAGATTAAGGAGAGACAGTTGGTCTATTTTTCTATTAAGAGGCTCTTTGTGAAATATAAAATTGTAAGTAATTTCTGAAGAAACCACACATGCATCACCTATAACAGTGGCATTCGAGAAAACCAGTCCACTGTATTTTAATAATTCATTAGTTTCCTCTGGAGGAAAGTAACAGAAATTAAGTGACTTCTTATCGTTTGGAGTTTCTGGATTAATTCCTGGTCATTTTCTTAAATGTTGAGGTGGCTTGCAGAGACGTCTCTGTTTTCTGTCTCTGTCTCTCTCTCTCTCGTACGGGGATGTTTCTCGCATGTCTGCCAACCAGCTATGGCAAGAGTCTAATCAGCCATGTGCAAAATGTTCCGCTGTAATATTTCCCCTCAGCAGTATTTAGCAAGAGCAGTTAGATAAATTAAAACATTCAGAGCTCAAGCGGAGTGTCAGAGTTCCTGAAAAGCAGCTTTAACCCAAACCATCATGGTGTCTCACCTGAAGTCCTTTGAGCTGTTGGACCACATGGTTAAATAAGGGTTTCAGCATTATGTGTGAGCTTTGAGCAAGATATCGGCGCTGCATTCACCTCAGCATGTTCTGCTGTGATTTTTCCAGGCATGGCTTTTTAACCCGATGATGGATTGTTGATTTTTTTTTTTTTTCTCTCCAGCTCTTTGTGGCTGCCGTAGTGGTGAGTAGAGAGGAGCTTGGGTAATGCGGCACTGAGAAAATAACCGAGTAAAATTCAAAATGTTAACTTCATGGCTGAGGAAGAAAAAAGAGGAAGAGGAGAGTAAAAAGTATGAGATGAGGGCTGATCAGGGGAGGGGAGAGGTAAGAGAGGAGCATCAGCAAGGGGAGAGGAGACGGGAGGAGATGCCACAACATGACAAAGGAGGAGACGGGAGATGAGATGCATTAAAATGAAATGAGGTTAGAAAGAGGGGGTGTTTGCAGGTGAGAAGTTCAGTCATATGTAATTTGACAGATTTATTCCAAAGTTTGCTGCTGCAGAGGCACAAAAACAGTTAGTTTCAGCAGGTTGAGCTTCAACACCATATTGCTGGAAAGTTCTGCTGGGAGGCAAAATGAAATCGGCCGCAAATGCCAAGACCCTCCATCCGCATCCCCCCTCCTCATCTTACCTCGCTCCTCTCCTGTGTGTAATGACATCCCAGTTATGGCTGTTTTTTAAGAGTTGCTCTCAGCAACAAGCTTTTTTTTCACTCCTTTCATGTTGAACTACTGCCAGAAGGTAGGTGTGTGTGTGTGTGTGTGTGTGTGTGTGTGTGTGTGTGTGTGTGTGTGTGTGTGTCCCGAGGACACAGTGTTGTGATTAAAGAGGAGGAAAAAATGTGACTTGTTCTAGATTCTTTCTTCTCCTCAATAAACAACTTGCAGCGCGAGCCGGAGAGGACAGCATCACCGCAGGGAGCCTGGATCAGAGATATTAACACGGTCACAGTGTGAACGCATTCAGTCCCACAGATGAAGATGTCACATTTTTGTACAAAGTACACACCATGTCCCCTATTTTTTCCCCCCCTGCTATTATATTTGGGGAGTTGGGGATTGTACTGGAGGCAGAGATGGTGGGTTGCACTATAATTTTAGTTTTCCATCTTGTTAGTCGTCTTCTAGCGGACACTCTGCTCTTTGTTTCTAGTAATTGGCCTTGTGACACTTACTCATTCACATCTACGCAGGCCGGCTCTATAAACTATAAGAACTTCAAAGTCCAGGAAATGCAAAAGTCCCTTGAGCGAGTTTTTACTGCTTTTCATGAACTGTGAAGATTAGGCAAATTAAGAGAAGCTGATTGAAGAAGTGGGGTTCATTTCCAGGTCAAGTCTGAAGAAGTTAAAAACAGCCTCACACCAGGTTTTGGGTGAAGTCATTCTTTTGACATTTTTGATGTTTATCTGACCAGACAGGCTGGCTATACACGACTTCCTCTCATTTAGAGTGGTGGTAAAAGTAATAGGATGGTTTTGACATTTTGTTTTGAAAATCCTCTCTTACGTATCCAGAGATGTCTTTGAATCTCTGTTTGGACATTTCTCTTTTCATTCCTCAGGGAGGTCGAAGGTCAGGCTCAGCTACAGAGCACCACGCCGGGCGCTGATCTGGATTCAGTGTCTTGCTTAAGGACACTTCAGCAGGACAGATGCTGGCTGTCACAGGGGCTTGAACCTGAGCCTCTAATCAGTGACGGCACTCAGCCTGTGGGCGACAGCCTGCACCAAGACACATGTTACATAGAACAACATACTTAAAACCAACAACAACACTTTCTTGGTTTTGGTGACATTAACACATGGGGCACATTAGATATAACTGTCATTTCTGGACTGAAGTGTGCACTAATTTATTTATTTTCTGATGTATTTTTAGCCATGCTAGCAGCATGGCTTTAGGGACTTCAGTGGGTTGGTTGGTTTACCACTTTGGTCCAGACTGAAATATCTCAACAACTATTGGATGGATTGTAATTTTGTACAGACGTTCACGTTCCCCAGAGGTTGAATCCTCTGACTTTTCCTCTAGCGCCATCATCAGGTCTCACAGAGCCGCCAGCGTGGCTGTAGACTCTTTGTCTTGTTTGGAAATAAATCAGTTTAATTTAGTAACTAATTGTTAAATGTGTTTAGCAGGGACCTTGCTGTTGGAAAAACAGGAGGAGGCCTGTTTTCAAGATAATTTCAGCAGTCCCTGGGCGTACAACCAATACAAGATATAACAGTATAATACAAAACAGAGCAAGGTTTTCAGTAATGACAACCTTCAGCAGCATATTGTATCATCACTGTGTGCTGCTGTCCATCAGTGTGTTTCATTACTTCCTCTCCCCGCTGCTCTTGATGTGCTGTACTGTTGTCTCTTGGAGGGATTTTGTGATGAATTAAGCCTACAGAGCAAATCAGACCATCGGCACTGCTTGTTGAATCAGAAACATGGTTTAATCTGGATTTACACGGTGAAATCCAAACTAGTTTGAATTCATTGCAGAGAAAACGTCCCATGTATATGAGCAAAAACCACCTAGGAGAGTACTGTGTGTGTGTGTGTGTGTGTGTGTGTGTGTTGGTGAACTCTTGGCTCCTATCTGAGTTAATCTATCAGTGGATGTGATCAGATTACTTTGGATTATACTCTGACTATTAGAGACTCAACCAAGACTATATCAAACACACACACACACACATTCACTCGCAGACGGATAACCATGCGTGTAACCAGACTGACACACTAATGCATGTGAGCTCACAAACCCCCCACATACACAAACATGAGAACACGCACGCTCGGTCTGATCTGTTGGGGGCTTAAAGTCCATCCCATTATCAGAGAAGCAGGTGTGAGAGCTCCGTTGTGCCCCGCGTACATCCTCCAGTTGGCAGAGAAAACACGTTTATTAGGACGGGTAATTGCTCCTAAAAAACAGCTTGTGCTTTTTGCCTTTTAAGTTAACTGAAGGGGCTTTAAACATGTTTTAGACGCTGCTTGGAGGAGAGGTAAAGAGGAGCAGCACTCTTGACAATGACAAGAGCCAGAGATGAGTTCAGTACAATCACCTGTAAAATAGAAGATAGAAATAGCTTTTTGACATGTGCAACAGGCAAATTTAGGCTCAAATTCGTTTCTTTTAACATCCGAGTGAAAATTGCATATTGAAATATGTTCTGACAGCCTCAGTGTGTGTTCATAGTTAGCTGACTTCAGGTGCTTTGACATACAACATGTCACATTGTGAGATTGTTGCTCGTGACCTGTCAGGTGTCATTTTCTCACTGGGCCCTTTTTTAGTTTCCTGTCACCCAGTGTAGCAGCGTGCCGCAAAAAGCCCCCAAATTGTCCCTTCTTTTCTTAACGAATACAGAGTCTTTATCGCACTGTGTGCAGTAAGATGCTTGATGTTGCCCTACATAAACCAACAACAAAGCACGGAGATAAACACACACCGCGGGCACAGGGACACCCACGAGAACTGCGAGGTGGCTCAAACCAGAAAAACAAACCAGTCGCCACAGGAGAAACATCCTAAAAAGGAAGATTAAACAAGCCAAAAAGATAACAAAACAAAGGAAGAAAGAAGCAGTACCTCACATTTTAAACCACCCCTTACATGCCTTTATAAAGAATGACAAAAGGCAATATAACCAGCGTAAAGAATTTAAAAATGTAATTAACGTTATCTTCTCTGGGTGGAGCATTTATGAGATTTTCTCCAGCTCTTCTCTCACTGACCAGAGAGCTGGACAGAAGCTGGCTTTACACCACGCTGACAGACACACATCAAATGTGCTCCTCTGAATGAGGTGTGTGTGTGTTTGAAATTCAGTGTGTGTATGAAGTGTGTGTGTTGTTGTTTTTTTTCCTCTGTGTCATGACCATCTGTCAGATGGCAGACTATGAAAACTGCTGCCAAAGTAACACAGCAGAAGAGAGAAAGATGAAATGAAAGACAAAAAGATGTGAAAGACAGAAAGATGGAGGGAGAGATAAAAAGAGAGGTGCAGACAGGGAAGGACTACAGAGGGCAAAAATGTCAAAATATAGGAAGAAATGCCCTTAACTATTCCCCAGAGCTCAAAGTATTGCATTTTCAGTTATATAAAGTAGAGAAAATTCCTCTAATTTTCAATTCATGGACTAATCATTCCAGCACTAAAGTGGATTTTAGCAGGAAGAAACTAAAATTGGAAACTCTGTGGTGGTAGCTTTAGTTTAAAATGCTACAAACTAAACTGATGCCTCCTGATGTAGCACCTGCACGCTGTCGCCCTCTGAAAGGAAGGTCAATATGAAGCCACAGCCAGGAGACGGCTAGCTTAGCTTAGCACAAACACTGGAAACGGGTGGAAACGGCTAGCCTGGCTCTGTGCAAAGGTAACAAAATCTGCTTACTGGCATCTCTAGAGCACAATAATTAACATGAAATAGTCTCGCACATGACGCCCTGTGAAACCACAACATGTCATTTTTACACATCGGTTTTTGTACAGAATAAACGAGATATAACATGTTTGTTGGAGGCCTTTAGAGGTGCTAGTAGGTGGATTTTGTTACTATTGGACAGAGCCAGCTGCCAGGCTAGTCAATCTTCTCATCTAACTCTCACTAAGAAAGAAAATAAGCGTTTTCCTTTAAACATCACTGACCTGCTGATGGGTCAGTCATTACAAACTTGGTTCAAACTCACAAAACATTATTTAAATTGTAGTGGATCCAGTTTTTCCATTTGATCAGACGTTGCAGCCATGAAAAACATGGAGTCTTGGGTTTGATTATGACACTAAACATCATATAGCTTCAATTAAGATTCAGAAGAAGGTGGTACAGAATGTATTATGATACTGTCAGACAAGTGGATGATTTCTTTCAACCTTCAATTCACATGAAGGGAAAAACGGGGAAACGGGATGTTAAGTGGTAATCACTGCTTTTATTCTGTTTCTAATATATCTGGCTTTAGCTGGTACACTGTCTTTATGTTTGTGCACAATTTCAATCAATCATGTTTGCGTTTAGAGGAGAGGCAGATACAGGCTGGGGCCATTTTCACTAAGAGGTTTTCAAAGCCATTCGTGTGATGCGAGTTACAAAAATAGCTCTCCAACATCTGCTCTCTACATACCCTTTTAAATCATGTTTCAATCAGTGATAAGTCATATTTATAGCAATCATTTGTTGATAAATCATGCGTACTGGTCCTTAAAGCACTGCATTGTTCTCATCGTCTGCTAATGTTTTCTGTCTTGGTGCGATCTGTGATGGACTGCAATTCCCATAAATCACGGGATGTTTTTCAGGCGGCACAGATGCAGCTGGAGTGCTGTACTTTCTCCAATTCACTCTTCTTTCCCTTTTTTCACGATGTTAAGTTTTTCTTGTTTCTCTGTCCATCTCTCTTTCGCTCCCTCCTTTTTCCCCTTCTGCCATCTTGTTCTCCTCACATGTATATTTGTTAAAAGAAAGTAATATGATTAATTTCTGCAGTTAAAACAAGTAAACGTGGAACCTAGAACTGCCGTCATAAAATAAATAGTTGGCATTTATGAGCACAGCAGGCAGAATTACTCGCTGATCTGCTCCCAGCAGCTCTTCACGAGCGTGTTGAGGGTGTACAAGCGTACGGAGGCAAGGTGTGAGACTTGAAACTGATTTTTTAAACTCCCAAATAGAATATGAACATTTTTAACATTAAATTGACATTGTTAATCTGTGCAGTGAAGAAAAAGCAGAAGAGAAAGTGATGCATTTCCTGCAGGAAGCAGGGCTTCACTTTCTTTTGATCTGAGAGAAGAGCTGGGTCTCTCACATTCAACAGGCTGTCAGTAATTTCTATTTTTATTTTCTCATTCTGCCAACTGTCATTTAAATGGTCTTCTTATGAACTGATTGTAAATTGAGAACAGCTGCTCAAACTATCAGACCTATCAAAAGCCTTTTGATAGACTGTCAGCAGGTTGGAGTCACACAGAGCTGCTACGATGGAAGTAAGTTTAGTTGGTTGAGCTAAAAACTAATAATTTTAGACAGAATGTGACGTTACTATGGCTTTACTATTAGCTGAGACTTTAATGCTGAATTCAAATGATGCAGTGCTCACATTTAGCAGATGTGCTTCAAATAGACCTTGGACACAGAGGACATGTAACACTTACACACAGGTGTAGCTAATAACATTAACGAAGGCTGCATCGCATTTAAGTGTTGGGTCTTTTTCATGGAAGACATTTTGAAAGCACAAGTGTAAATAATGAATTTAACGATGGATGAATTTTATTTAACTTTGTCCTCATTGAAAAGTCAGATGATGAAACCATGAATTTTTTAGGGATTTCCAGTCTGTTCTTCTGTCAGGGCTGCAGGCCTCGTCTATAAAGTGCTGTTGGTGTGTGTGTGTGTGTGTGTGTGTGTGTGTGTGTGTGTGTGTGTGTGTGTGTGTGTGTGTGTGCGTGCTGCATTAAGGTACAGATCCCCTGGCCATCCTCGATGTCTTCGTGCACTTTCCCAGGTCTACTTTGCACATTTGTCTTTGCACATGACGCATATGACAGATGCTTTAAGGAGGTCGTTTCTCATGAGACGCAGAGTTCCCACAGCACTGTTTCTAAAGAGGGGCTGAGCTGCAGACCGTGAGGCAGCCACGCATGTAAAGAGGCAGCTGAAGATTCGCTTGATGAGTCTCGGAAGAGACAGAGGACATGACAGATATGTTCAGCGTGATGTGATACACACCTCAGCTGACTTCATTAGGTGTCAGTCTTATGATGGCGTTACGGTGGTGTTATACTTACAACAGCCTACAAAATTTGACAAACTCACACCACCATGTAAGATGTCAACACATACAAATGTGAGTAAACTCGCTGCATGTTTACTGACGCTCAAAAGCAGTGAAAACACAAGGAGATTGAAGAGGGAAAGGTTCCTCAGGTTTATAATCTCCGATCTCCCATAAACACAGTTCGTACAAAATCTTGAAAGTTTGGAAAATGCTTAATTTTAACGTTATGTTTAGGTTAGGAATATGCTTGGATTCCAATATACTCCTTGAAAATGCTTTATTTTCAACATAATCTGGTGTTTCATCATCCACACAATCACTCATGTAAACCAAAAAGTCTTTTAATATTTGAAATGAAATGATCCCATTGTCATATTTGTTTGTCGTCATCTGACATTTATAGTAACAATTTAGATGTGATGATAATGGCTTCGGGAGTCTGAAAATTTTTGGTTTAGGTACCTTGAAAGTGTTTGAAAAGTGCTTGAATTTTACTGTTAAAAAGCTGAACGAACCCTTCATAAAGTTGGAAGTTTTCATAACCAGCTCAAAATGCAGATCCATGAAACACTGCGGTTTGAAGAGTTGACCATAAAATGTCAGTAAGACAAAACAGCCCAACGAAGCAAAAGTCGGAAGCCAATTTGGAGCTTTATTTTACCTGAAAATGTTCTGTTTTTTCCTCAGAACCTGTCAAACTGTATTTCTGCAGCCAGTATACTGCCAGCTTTGGTTTTCATCCTACACTGAGCATTACCATCTGACTGTGCACACACTCTCAGCTGTCGTGAACACTTACAGAAATTGATTTTATGTAGGATTTTTTATAGTAGTTGTGGGTGTTAGATGGCCTAATCTTATTTCAGTCGCTGAAAAATGGGTATAGTAACAGATTGACGCAGCGTCCACAGCAGATGAATGGGAAGGCTGGCACAGAGTGAAATGATGGGCGAGAGTCACAGAAAACAACAGCAGTTATTTTGCTACTAGAAATGCAATAGGCCTAAAGAGCAACACCTTTTTCAACCCTTTACCACTTCTCTCAGGTGTATAAATAAACGGCTGAATACTGTTTGTGGTCCCTAACGTCACACTGTCATTGGTTGTCCTGAGGTAGTAAAGAAAACAGATCAATAAAGCATTTTGGAGAGGCTGAAGGTGAAATGGAACTACAGAGCAAATAAGACGGCTGGACAATAGTTTTCTAAAGTCAAGGGCAAAGGTCTAGACAGGGAATGAATGGTGCTAATTACTGTGCCTCCCGGTGTATTGATCCAGTGGGTTTTAATGGTAACATACATTGAATCAAGGAGGGATCACTCGGCCATCTGTACATTTGTGTAAATGGCGAGGGCATGAATATGACTGTTTCTCAATGCACTGATGAAGTTGATTATCGATGATACAGTGGGATGAAACGTGTATGAATTGATTTATTCATTGAGTGCTTTGCTAGAAGACGGCTTTGATTGTTCAACATGTTATATCAAGACAGTCATGTTCGCTGGACATCCTGTTGTCTAAATGGACTCAGCTGAACCTGTATCTCTCAGTTAGCTGCTGAGGCAGACTGGTTCAAAAATACCTTTGGTAAAAACAGCATTACTATGAATTTGATCTAATCAATTTAAGGTTTTACTGAAGTGTGTTTTCTATGTTGAGTTTGGAGTAAAATGTAGGAGAGGGTTGAGCTGTACTTATCGTGTCGGATTCAAGCCTACAAGGCTTTGTGAGTTCACGCGTTGTCTTTCCTCTCACATTTCTCCTGCACCGTAAAACAGTTTAAGCTGGTTCAACTTAAAAACATAAGCTCCCCTGCTGCCTTTAAAATGGGAGTTAACTGAACTTAGTTTGAATAATTAGAGCAAAGTTGTTTCATGAGTTGTTTAAAATGTAAAGCTGATGGATTTAAGTTCAATAAACTTAAGATATTGAGTTAAATCAACAAGGGTTCAGTCAAATGTTACTGTGAGATTTGCTTTTCATTTTCTCGGTTTGAAGAGTCATTTTTTCATTTGACTGAATTGAGTAGTAACCTTCATCGTGGTTAGTATTGTATCTATGAAAAAGAAATAGTCAAGTCAAAAGAGCTCAAGTCAATCTTATATATTTACATTAAGTTAATGACAAGATTAGCTGATTCCACTAAATTCCTACACGGTGTTTTACAGTGTGACAATCTTCACAGTACTCTACAGTTAATTCGTATCTTTAAAAACCATCAGATTCCTCTGTCTTGGATAAGATGTCTCTCAGTTGCTCTCCTGTGTACTTGTTTTGTGTGTATTCATGCTAATGTGTGTGTTTTGTTTGTTTCAGGATGATTGGGGCTCCAGTGACTCGTCCAGTAGGAGCAAAGCTCATAGCTCTGACGACAAGACTCTCACCCTGGAGACTCTGCCGCCAGGTAAGAAACTTCACTACCCATCATGCACTACAGCCACACTGTAAAGTAAATAGTGCGTTTTGTGTCTCAACAAAAAAAACTAAGCTATCAAATCTATCTTTAGTCATTTTCAAAGCCAGGATATTTGTGCAGGATCTCCCTCAGGATCTGGAGAGAGTTCAGTATTTCATTGTTTGTGGTTGTGATTGTACGACAGGAAAAGGCAGGACAAATACATCCCAGCTGTAAAGCAAGTGCATGGCAAACACTGTACGCCACAGTCATATATCCAGAAAGTATTCCACATCATGTTCACACAACCAAAACCATTTCCTTTTTGAAATGTGGTAACAGTGGCATAGCTGCAGAGTTTTATTACCAGCAGAACATGAACACCCTCGGCCTCCATAACCATTACCATGTTTAAATAACCTCGGAGAAAGAGAAGACTATTCAATACAGCCGGCAGTGTGATACAATCTTCAAATGTTGGAGCTGCAAATTTATCCGAAATAATTCAAGGAGCCATTTTAATCTCGCCGCAAACCCAGCTATGCGTCTCCACCCAGACTTTGAGAACCACTGAGTCCAACAGTGTCGAGCAGAGAAGTCACAGCAGCAGAGTATCCGAGCAGCGATTTCTTATTCAGCTCTCATCTGCAGCCTGACTCAAAGCAGCCGCCCCTCCTTCACAAGCCCGTGACCTGCGAAAGCTTGAACACACACTCTCTTATCTGATCCAGCAATGGAAACGGCATCCAATTTGAATGTTAAAGTGGGGGCATTTCAACTTCAGGGTGACTTTACACGATTACAACGATGGCGGCGTATCACAACACACACACAGACAGACAGACAGACAGAAGGAAGAAGATGGAAAGTGGTGAAAAAGAAAGAGAGGAAATGGGAGCTGGAGAGAAGAAGGAGGCTGGGAGAGTGAAGGATATTAAAAGATGGATGATAGTCATGAAAGACTGTGGCGACAAGGAGAGTGAAGGAGTGAGAGCTCAGGATGTTCAGAGGTGTATTTCTAATTTAAAGAGTCACATAAATAAATGCATTTCTCTGGTGTCTGGTACTGTGTGCCCTCCTTAAAACAATTCAAACTGTCTCCAAAAAAAAAAACAACTTCATTGTAAAACATGATAATGTACTAAGTAAACCTTATTTCAATTAATATTTGAGGAAATGTTTTTGTCTGAGTGCTTTCTTTTTTTAAAGTTTGTTTGTTTTATTTCACATTTATTCGGGGCAGGTTGAGTAGACATGTTTTTTTCCCCTGTAGTGCAGAATCAGACACTGCATGTTAATGTCAACATCTCAGGTCAACATCAGCATCCTGACCAATCCCCAAAACCTCTTAACCTCAGAAATACTAGTTTAACAAAAAAATAAATAAAAATCTTAAACTCAAGGTCCCCTTGCTAGCTTTTTTCTAGAGCAATCAAAGGCATCTCTTCATCAGCGAATGAAGTTTGGAGATCACCTGTTACTAGGTGACCGACGTTTCATATTTGGGTCTCGTGATGACGACTGAACCAACCAGCTCCATGATATCAGAGCAAACTGTCTTTGCTGATGAAGACTCTCAGATGCGATTGAAAGCCCCAGAAAAAAGGCGGCAAATGGACCTTGTGTTTAAGGGGCGGGTTCTATTTGATCGTCTGACAAGTAAGATGACTTCTTCAAATTGCTTGTTTTCTCCCACCATCAGTCCAAACCCCCAAGATATTTAGTTTACAATGATACAAAACACAAAAAGGAAGCAAATCCTCACAGATAAACTGGAAGCAGATAATGGATTATCAAAATACTTGCTGATTATTTTTCCGTCAATTGACTAGTCATTTCAGCTCTTCTTGTGTTACAATTATTTTGTCTGTACTGTAGTTAAATTGAAATGCATCCACTTTAAAGAGTAACTGCACCCCCTGAAAATCTTGGTTTAATGTCTCACTTTGCTGCAGTGATGTAGACGTGTACCCCCAGGACCCTGTGACATCACTGTTGGGCGTGGTTACAGGTGCAACAAAGCCCACTTCTTCACCACATTCATCAGTGGTGCTGGGTGTGTAACACTGCTTTCCGGCCTGGTGTTATGCTACTCTTAAGGTTTCAGAGAGTGAATCAAATAAGGTGTGTGTGTGTGTGTGTGTGTGTGTGTGTGTGTACATTGAGCGTTGGTGTTCTCTGAGCTGGCAGGCGGAGGGTTTGTGGTTCAGTACAGATCGAGGGAACGGTTCTGAATGCGAGTCCTGCCTGCCAGTTGCCATCAGTTGGAAACACGACAGCATCAAGCGATTTCCAGAAATTGTTGCAACTAAAGAAAAACAAGCAGTCAGCAGCTGTGGGCGGAAACAGCTCGGTGACGAGAGGCAGAGTGAAAACTGCTCAAACCAACAGACCACACCATTCACCAGTACAGACTCAGAGGGCTTAACGCGGCAAACCACCAGCTGGGTCTGCATGGGTGTACCTGCTAAAGTGGCCTGAGAGAGTATTGGAAAAATATCAACTGAATGAGTAATCCCAGTGAGAAAGTGGACAGTTAATCAGCTTTGAGTGAGTGCAGCGCACACAGAAAACAGAAAGACTGAAGGATAAAGATCTTCTGAGCTTCAGACTGAAGTCTGCGCTAAAGACTTGCAAAGTGAGAAGTTGAAACATTTAATTTCACTACATTAATTACTTGGTGCCACTAAACAGAGATATCAGCAAGGACATCACACACTCCGACACATGCAGCAGTGTCTCGGAGGTGCCGTTATACAGTCGCAGGCAGATCACTGCGAGCTTTAGCTAATTAGCGTGCCAGACACTTTCACATGCTGTCAGGGTAGACGCACACGCACACGCACACACACGCTAGCTCTTTCCTCCTCGTCAGGCTATGTTTCTCTCTTGTCTGTCTGTCTGTCTGTGCCTGTCATGCACACACTCATCCATACTGAGAGATAGTGTAATCTCACACTGCCATATGCTTAACACAAGTCATTAGCATAGCAGCTGCACCCGGCTAATTAGTTGCATTATTATTCGTGTGAGTCTGTGTCTCGGTAGTCAGTGATAAACTGTGAAATTAAACATGACAACTTTCTCTGTTTAGCGCGCAATGATCTCTGTAATCTGGTCAGACAGACATAACGTGCTCTGAGTGTGTAGGTTTGATAATGTTTAAAATGTTTTCCAAACTTATATTTTAGGCCGCAGTAAATTACTGAATCCAGCAGGATTGTTATTCTTACTTGGTGCTGTGCATAATAAATGTTCTTTTGTGTTTTCCAGCTTTGCTAAAGTAGTCTTGCCTTGTCTTCAAAACTCTGTTCTGCATAGTTTTTGCATAGAAGCAGCATAAATCTCATGTCAGCTTTCCTCAGTGCCATGTTGCCGCCTTGTCAGGCAGCAGCTTGAAGCAGCCAGGTTTCCTTCCTGTCACTCGTGAAGGATTCTTGCATCAGCCAGGCTGCTGCCTACATTTCATATTCCCACTGATGTATAATCCCATTCATTCCTGAGACACATTTTCAGCCTTGGCGAAGGTTTAAACTCCATCTTTGGTGGCGGCTTTTATTTTTGGATATGCTGTGTTTATTTAACATGCATTTCACCAGAGAGTCGCAATCGAGGATGTATTTCTTATTAAAGCCCGGACATGCAATTTGTTCTCTGGTGGTTTAGTGTTTATCTGAAAGTTGAAACATAAAGAAGAATGTGCACCTATTTAAATACAGGCTAAAAAGATGTAAAAATCAATCCTGTTAACATGGTACAGCGGTGTGTTTTTATTCACCCAACACCCTGATTGCTTTTCCCAAAATACCATGTCATGCTCATGGAGGATGGATTTTATTTTAAGTTTAGAAATATCTGAAATTTCTGAGCCTTTCCCTCCATCTTTCCACCGCCGCCTCAGTAAAATCACAAATGTGGTGTGTGCTTAACGTGTGTGTGTGTGTGTGTCCAGGTAAGGTGCGCTGGCAGGATTTTGACCAGGATCTGTACGTTGGAGCCACGGTGGTCCGGCCGGGTCAGGATCCGTACGCCAGGAACAAGTTCAACCAGGTGGAGAGCGACAAACTCCGCATGGACAGAGCCGTGCCTGATACAAGACACGACCAGTATGTATCTCTACTGCTGCACACAATGTCTACGTCACTAACACAACAGCTGACTCTGTCCCTCCTAGCCTTTTATTGTTGCATGTGCAATTGCAGTGATTGTGTCTGTACGTGCTGTCCTTTACTGTCTGTCTATTTGACTAATTGGTACTAGACTGGATAAGATCTCTTGGAAACTCCCTCTCTTGTGGTCTATCAGATGAAAACCAGGAAGTGGCAGCAGAGCAGACACGCACTGTTCTCTCTCTGCTCCGTTCATAACACAAACCTCTGCTAATGGCTGTCGATTGTTCTGCTTGTTAAATGGATGAGGAGACAAAAATAAAATTACAGCACAATATTTATTGGATCCCTTTTATTAGAATAATAATGTGTTTTAGTAAGCTTGATTTTTATGTCTGCCAAATGTTCTTGTCGCCCTAATTATTTTGCAGGATATTGGTCGTACATAAAAAATAAACTAGCTATTTTAATCCTCGATGCTACCTGAGTCCGTTACAACATCACACGCCACAGCTCCTGCTTCTTGTCACTCTGCACGGTTTCCTGTTCCTAGTTTCTGCTACGTTGTACTTTTGTCAACAGTTTTGAAATGATGCTGAACTTGTTTTTATAGTCAATTCAACTCAATGGACCTCATGCAAGAACCATGCGGATGAACAGATTTGTTCTTAAGAGGCACGTACGAGCAGTTTAAGAAAATTTGTGGCATTCACCAATTTTCTCTTCACGAGTGGCTCTGATGCTGTCATACGAGTCTTTACAGAGGGGAAAAAAAATTTGACCTGAAATCTTAATGCCTTAATCACAATGAATTTGAAGTTTAAATATGATACCAAAATGAACTGAAGTAAAATATATAAACTAAGGCAAACTAAAATGAAACTTGCCCACAAACGGAGTGGAACAGGCAGCCTTATATGGCAATTTTGGGGGACGTTGATTATGCCAATGATCAAAACTCACGATTGCGTACCTCATCATGAACAGGTGGCGCTCATCAAGCTGAAACGAGCGATTTTACAACAAGTCTTTCTAGTTAAAAGAGAGTTTGGTGAATCTGACTTGGAGCACTCGTAGTAGCAAACCTCACAGAAGAAAGTACAAGAGGTTTAGGATAAGAATATGAAAATGTTCTGGCGTGAGGCCCAATGATTTGTAAATTTAAATCAACTTGAGACACAAAGACGGGAAAACACTGTCATCTTACAGCAGTACGTCATCATATTCAGTGAGTGGTTTTATTCGTGCAGCATCTGTCTAGATGCACACGGTGTGATTCAGAGACTATTTTTATAACGGCAGTGGTCTGTCCTCACTGATATATTGACCTAACTTAGACAGCTAGAGCCATTAGCCTACTAAAAGAGCGGGGATGCGTCTCCTATTGATCTGGTAGTGATGTGTCATTTGCACAGCACGCAGCAGCACTGATTGTGAAGGTTGTCCAGAAAAAAGAGCCCAGTCTGGCTTTTTCAGGCCCGGGCCGCTTCATCAGTGCTTTTGACACGAGATCAAAAGAACTCGTAGGTTTATTCTACAGCTATATAACAAACACACACACACACACACACACACACACACACACACACACACACACACACACACACGAAGTTGTTAATCAATTCAAGATTGATGCAGCTGCATATTGACTGTCTCCAGGCTTTTGAAGCCAAATGCTGCTCTGACAGACGAGGTGCAGGGACAAAAGGACCGCACACATCATGCACACAGACAATTCAATGACAGCGTGTACTGTGCATTCAATATATACTTTACTTTTTAAACAGCACATCTGGTAGGTGTTTAAGCTTCTAAGGCCAACTTGAGAAAATCTCTGTTAGGAGTAAGAGTCTTTTTAAATTATATGTGAAAGTTAATTCTTGAAACAGATCGTTGGATTCTTTCTACGCCCCCACACACATCTGTATATACAGTATATACACAAACATCTGTTCGTGTGTGTATATATATATACATATATATGCCTACTTGTATATATACATAGCCAACTTTTTTGATTATACATATATATATGTGTGTATATATATATGTATGTGTGTGTGTATATATGTATATATATATATATATATGTA